>JAGFNQ010002474.1:0-83540 GCA_024364735.1 Boesenbergia rotunda | reverse complement strand
ATTCATCGACTAGGGACAATTTCAATACTTCACAATTGCACATGTAGTGATAATCACTAGTTGTGAATTCATCATAAATTCTCTCATGCTGTGAATTGTATTGCGGACATTCAGTAAATGAGTTTAAGATCTCAATCAAATACACAAACATGTATACTCAAATAGTGAATATTCATTTATTAAAATAAATGATTACAATCATAAGGCGATTATCTTAGGACACTTCTCTCATATCACTAACAAACTCCCACTTGGCGTAATGTCAATCGCTACCGGTACCCATACCACAGGCTCTAACATGACCCTCAAACCTTCTTTGAGGCAAGGCCTTAGTTAAAGGATCCACTAAATTCCTTTCAGTGGGAATTTTCTCAATTTGTATATCATTCCTACTTATAATCTCTCTGATCAGATGATAGCGGCGAAGCACATGCTTGGATCGCTGATGAGACCTTGGTTCCTTTTCTTGTGCAATAGCTCCATTGTTGTCGCAGTAAACCGGTATTGCTTCATCAATGGTTGGAACCACACCAAGTTCTGAGACAAACTTTTTGATCCAGACTGCTTCCTTTGCTGCTTCCGAAGCTGCAATATATTCCGCTTCCGTGGTAGAATCCGCTACGGTGTCTTGCTTGGAACTCTTCCAACTTATTGCGCCTCCATTCAAAATAAATACGTATCCGGACTGAGATTTGGAGTCATCCTTATCTGTCTGGAAACTGGCATCTGTATACCCACGTATTACCATATCACCTTCTCCATATATTAGGAACACATCCTTAGTTCTTCTTAAGTACTTGAGGATTGTCTTGACAGCCGCCCAATGATCCATTCCTGGATCAGACTGGTATCTGCTTGTGATGCTCAGAGCATATGATACATCGGGCCTAGTACATAACATAGCATACATGATAGATCCTATCGCGGATGCATAAGGAATCTTATTCATGCAAATCCTATCGTCTTCTGTGCGCGGACACATAGACTTTGAAAGGTTGATCCCATGCCTGATGGGAAGGTAACCTTTCTTGGATTCCGACATGCTAAACCTTTCTAGCACTCGGTCTATATATGTAGACTGCGAAAGACCAAGCAATTGTTTTGATCTATCTCTATAGATTTTAATCCCAAGGATATAGGTTGCTTCTCCCAGGTCTTTCATGGAGAAAGTTTTGGACAACCAAATTTTAACTGACTGTAAGACTGATATATCGTTTCCTATAAGTAATATGTCATCGGCATATAACACTAGGAATACGACTGCACTCCCACTAACCTTCCTGTACACATAAGGTTCATCAGGATTTTGTGAGAAATCAAACTCTTTGATTGTCTCATCAAAACGGATGTTCCATCTCCTGGATGCTTGCTTTAGTCCATATATGGATCGTCAAAGCTTGCATACTTTGGTTTTATTAATCGATGTGATACCTTCAGGTTGTATCATGTATACATCCTCAAGCAGGTTTCCATTATGGAAAGTTGTTTTCACATCCATTTGTCATATCTCATAATCATAATGAGCTGCTATGGCCAGGAGCATCCGAATGGATTTAAGCATAGCTACTGGCGAATAGGTTTCGTCATAATCAATTCCTTGTTTCTGACGAAATCCTTTTGCCACTAATCTAGCCTTAAAGGTAACAACATTACCTTCCATGTTGGTTTTCTTCTTGAAAACCCACTTGCACCCTATGGGCTTAATCCCTTCAGGTGGGTTAACCAAGTCCCATACTTGATTTTTGTACATGGAATCCATTTCCGACTTCATGGCTTCAAGCCATTTATCCCTTTCTAAATTTTTCAAAACATCTTCATAACTGATAGGTTCATCATCGTTAATGAGTAACACGTCGTTCGATTCACTTATGAGAAATCCGTATCTCTCTGGAAGATTGCATGTCCTATCAGACCTACGAAGAAGTGGTGTTGTTTTAGGTTCAACTGATAGCTCATCATTATGAGTTATTGGTTGTGGGTCTAGACTAGGTGTCTCTGTAATGTCTATTGGAGTTTCTTGAACTTCTTCAAGTTCAATGCTACTCCCACTGTTCTCTTGTAAAAGAAATTCTTTTTCTAGAAATACAGCATGCCTTGAAACAAACACCTTTTGTTCCAAGGGATGATAGAATTGGTAACCTTTCGTTTCCTTAGGGTATCCAATAAATAGACATTTATCAAACTTAGCATCCAATTTGTCTGATATAGTCCGCTTTACATAAGCAGGACAACCCCATATCTTTAGGTGAGATACATGAGGTTTCTTACTATTCCACGTCTCATATGGAGTAGTAGAGACTACCTTGGTCGGGACTCTGTTTAGTAAGTAAACAGCTGTCTTAAGCGCATAGCCCCAAAAGGATTTTGGATGAGTTGCATGATTCATCATAGATCTAACCATGTCCATCAAGGTTCGGTTACGCCTCTCAGATACAGCATTATGCTGTGATGTATATGGCGGAGTCCATTGAGACAATATCCCATTGTCCCTAAGATAATCTTGAAACTCTTGACTTAAGTATTCACCACCCCGATCGGATCGAAGTATCTTAATACTTTTGCCAAGCTGTTTCTCTACTTCACTTCTGAACTCTTTGAATTTCTCAAAAGCTTCAGATTTGTGTTTCATTAAGAACACATACCCAAATTGTGAGTGATCATCGATAAAAGTAATGAAGTAGCTATAGCCTCCTTGTGCAAAAGTTAACATTGGTCCACATACATCAGTATGTATTAGATCAAGCAATTCTCCCACTGGTTTACATTTTTCGGAAAAGGGTAATTTGGTCATCTTGCCTTTTAAGCATGATTCGCATGTATCAAATGAACCAGGTTCAAATGATTCCAGAATTCCACATCGGTGTAATTTGGTCATGCGTTTCTTGTTTACATGGCCAAGACGACAATGCCACGTATAGGAGTCTATTTGATTATCTATTCGAGCACGTTTGTTGCTAACTTTGATATTGAAAACGTCACCAGATAAATCTAACGTGTAGATACCATTGCATAAACTTCCGGTCCCATAAAGAACACTGTTTAATGTTATGTAACAACAATTGTTACTAAAAGTTAAATGATAACCCTTTTCATTCAAGCATGAAATAGATACAATGTTCTTTATTAACGAAGGAACAAAATAACAATTATCTAATTCTAAGACAAGTCCAGTAGGGAGCTTTAGCAAATATGTTCCGATGGCAACAACAACAATCTTTGCTCCATTTCCAACTCGCAAATTCGCTTTTCCCTTGACGAGTCTTCTTCTATTCCTTAGCGCTTGTATGTCATTACATATATGTGAGCTACAGCCAGTATCAAGTACCCAGGTGTATGAGGAAATAGAGTGACAATCAATAACGAAGATACCTGAAGAGGATGGGGCATCAGATGCCTTCTTCTTCAAGGACTCAAGATAAACCTTGCAGTTTCTTCGCCAGTGGCCCTCCTTGCCGCAGTGATGGCAACTGCCTTTTGGTGCCTTTTCAATCTTTTTGGCCCTTTTCTTCCTTTCCTTATTTTGTTCTTTGGGCTTTCTCTTAGAGCCTTTCTTTGAGGAACCAACTAACAGTACCGTCTTCTGATCCTGCTTTACAGAAGGCACTACAATCTTCAGCAGGTTAAGCAACTCAGGAATGGTAGTTTCCAGTTTGTTCATCTGATAGTTTATCACAAACTGTGAGTAACTCTTGGGCAAACAATGCAGAATTAAGTCAATACTTAGTTCATGATCCATTGCAAATCCGAGTGTGCCTAGTCACTCAATGTACCCCAACATCTTCAACACAAACTGTGAAACAGAAGTGCCTTCCTGCATCTTAGAGGTGAAGAGGAGTCTGGAGACCTCAAACCTTTCGGATCTCGCCTGCTCGTCAAACAGCTCATGAAGATGGAAGATGATGGTATGAGCATCCATATGCTCATGCTGCTTTTGTAGCTCAGGTACCATAGCGGCAGCATGATGCAACTCGCAAGTTCAGAATCGGCCACATGTTCCTGATAGGCCACTAACTGGTTTGGAGTTGCATCTTCAGGAGGATGGTTGGGAAGTTGTTCTTCAAGGACATAAGCAAGCTTTTCTGCCTTGAGGACTATCCTCTAGTTTCGAAGCCTGTCCATGAAGTTTGGCCCAGTCAGCTTATTGGTGTCCAAAATGGAACGCAAATTCAGAGAAGACATGATCAGGTGATTATCCTAGAAATACAAATTGAGGTTATGTGATGAGAATGATAAAGAATGCATCAATATACATTAATTAAATCCTATTTATTTTTCGAATTGAATAACCTTTTTTATCAATTCGGGAGATCGTAGGAACATCTCCAAATAGGTTGATATCCAACCATAGATAAGAACAACCATGGCTAGAGTACATCAAGTTATTCTTAGCTATGAAGGTATGTAATTATACCGATTACATATTATACATATGTAACTATCACATTATGCTATCAACTAATTGAATGTTTGCATAAATCATTGGGTTGTTAACTCATTAACAAGTATGCAACAATATACATAGCACCAAACTGCACCTCTCTTTACATCGACCTTAGCTGTGGCACAACAAATCGATGCTCCAAGCTTAAGTCTGACCCATTAATCAAGAAATAGTTTTAATATGGTTGGAGCTCATTCAACCGTTTAGTCAGGCTTGGATGTGTCCAACAACCAAAACTAAGGATTAACCTCTGACTCCAACTATATTAATTATAAACTAATTCCATGGTTTGAACATGTTGAGGTCCAAGCCGGGCATGGATGTGTCCATCAACCCAAACGAGAAACAAAACTCCGGTTCTAACCATATTAATGGAAGGTGTTGGCCTTAATATTTTGTAAGGGGTTTTGAGTCTCATCCTTTTCTTTTATGCACATTCATGACATATAATTATGTCATGTTCTAACGATTTCCTTAATAAAGTATGTATGTGACTTAATTTATCAAGTCACATTAATTGAATTAGGAACCGGATTTCCTAATTCTAATTTCATACTTTATTCAAGGAATTATTTTGGGAAACAATTTCCTGAATTATCATAATCAATTTCAGAAATAATATGTTTAAGACTTTGATTTCTCTAAATCAAATCTTATTAAATTAAGAGACAGATTCCCTTAATTCAACCACATATTATTTTCATGAAAATCTTATTTAAGGAAATATACTCTTTAGGAAACAATTTTCCTAATTAATTTTGGAGACAATAATATGTAAGAGCATCATCTCATAAATCAAATAAGGAAATTATCGTTTGAGAATCACCTCAAAAATTTCCAAGATTTTATCACATATTTTATTTATGGAAAATTAATATCAATAACTTAATTTGGACGGCTCCCCAAGGCTCAATCCAAAATAAGAATTTGACAGTTTAAATTCAATTTAGGAAATTTAATTATAACAACTAACTTTAAATTGGACGACTCCCCGAGGCTCAATCCAAAATAAAGAATTTTATAAATAATTTAATTTCGAATTATGAATTTAAATGCCAATTAATATTCCCATAATTTATCTAGACTTTCTTGATAGAAAGTGCCCAAAATTGTGAGCTTTCCATAAATGGAAAGTTTCCAAAAATAAAATGTTTTCAGAATAATTGTAAGATTCTAGTACAAAGAAAACTTACGTTTTTTCAAAATTGAAAAATTTCCAAAATTGGAAAGTTTCCAAAAATGGAAAGTTTTCACAATTATCATAAAATTTCAGAAACAGAGATATTTCAAAAGTTTACGAAATTTCATGAGGATTTCCAAACTTTGAAATTCCTAAATCGAAAATTTACCATAATTGGAAAGTTTCCATAATTGGAAAAAATTCCCAAAATTGAGATCATGACAAAGCTTTCCGCAAAAACAATTATATGATTATGTCGAACACAAACCTCGCTCTGATACCATTGTTAGGACCGGGTGCATGTTGACATGGATGCGGGTTCGTAATTTTAAAATTAATTACGTTCAGCGTAAGGTTTAGCATAAATAATTTCTCAAATTATTTAATCACACATCTAAGCATGCAATTTTATCTTGTGTAGACATGATCATATATTTAAAATTTTGCAGAAACGTAAACTAATTTACGTATTACCTCGCGTAACTTGAAGGAAGGGACGAGATCCAACCGTAAGCGTCCATTGGAAGCTCCGCCTTTATTCGCGTCCACGCCGAGTATCTTCGGGATGACTTCGCAAAGCCACGAGTTTCGTGTTCTCGAGAACTACTAGATTCTCCGAGAACGCGACAAGAAAAACCAAGAGAGAAGTCGGAAGACTAACCACAAAAGGATGGCCGTAATCAAAATTCCGACGAAGCAAAAGAAGAAGCTTGTGGCAAAAAGATCCTTGCGGCAAACTCTAATTCCGGCAGTACCTTCTTCCGGCCAAGAGATGGCCGGAGCTTCCTTCTCCGGTAGCAGGTGGTGGTCGGCAGGGAAAGGGCAGGGGCAGCCGGTTGGTGCTCCTTCTTGGGGCTGGTTGGCGCACGGCAAGAAGGGGAGAAGAGAAGGAGAGAAAGAGAGGGGGAGAGCCTATGCCTTCATCACTTCCATTATTTTCCAAGCCTTGCCTTGGGTTCTTTATATAGTGGCCTCTCAACCACCAAGCCTCTCAAATATGGAATAACTTATTCCATTATGCCAAGTTTGATTTTATATCATGGTTAAAATCATATTTTAATTCATGATAAAAATCAATCAAGTCTCTTCTCTCCTATGGAATAAATTTCCTTATCATGGTAAATCAATCCAAGATTGATTTTATAAAATAAACCAATCCATGGTTCATTTTAATTTCCATAAAAAATAAACCAAACCTTGATTTATTATATAAAAATTTATATCATCCATAATTTTATAAAACAAACCACACTTGGTTTATTTTATAAATTGAACCAAAAACTTGGTTCTCTCCCTTTATTGTGGCCGGCCAAGCAATGAGGATGGAGGCCCTCTTTGGCCGGCCCATCCAAGCCAAGCCCCAATGAATTAAACTTATTTAATTCATCTATTAAGTCTTCAAAAGACTTAGCCATTTTACGCTTCCGATGCGTCTCTGAAAAATTCAGATTCGACTTATCATTTGGCTCAACCAAACTTAATCTCTCTTGATTGGAAAATCTAATTTTCAACTCATTTTAAATCCCTCAGATTACTCATAGTGTGTGTGACTAAATAGGCTTTCGATTTATGTTGGCCATCTATAATTAATCAATTATAGAACGATCGTGAGTGGCACCTAGTAGTACATCATGATCCCCAATTAATCGAAAGATCAACGGTTGACCTCAGAAACAATTCTGAAACCCTTCAGCAGCTATAATGAATCGTGCCCCATTACCTTCACCATCTTATACCCACTTGGTTCAGGACATGGTCTATGTGTGTCAGTCCCCACTAGGCTGACTACGTCACACCTAGCCGAAGTAACGTTTTCTCGTCCTACGGATTCTAATTACTCTCATGTATTTAAGAGATTCATACTCTGAACATGTCATGCTCTGGCCAGAGGCTTCGAGTAATAATCCGACGATAGGCCTCGGGTATACATCTCCTCGCAAGGAGTGGTGAATCCTTTGTAGGCTGTTCAAACATCTTCGAGCACTTCAGCTTATACCCAATCATCCTGGGTCCACACCTCCTTGGAGATGCTTGCTTAAGATGTCAAAGTATAAGTCTCCATGACCAAGATGACTTGAACACCGCAAGTCAAAGGAACATCGCACTTAAGTTGCAGTAAGAACTTCACTGACATATCTATATGTAGACTACCATATGAAGTTTTACAGCCAGTCACTCCAATGAACTAGTTCCCTTAACTAGCATTCATGTTTATCTCCGGACATCTCAATGTCACCAGCTAGTGAGAATCAGCTGATTAGAGAATAACCCATGCTAGTCTCAACAGAATTGATAGTGTCCGTATTTATCAATTCATCGACTAGGGATAATTTCAATACTTCACAATTGCACATGTAGAGATAATCACTAGTTGTGAATTCATCACAAATTCTCTCATGCTGTGAATTGTATTGCGGACATGCAATAAATGAGTTTAAGATCTCAATCAAATACACAAACATGTATACTCAAATAGTGAATATTCATTTATTAAAATAAATGATTACAATTATAAGGCGATTGTCTTAGGACACATTATGAACTACCTCAAGTTGCTAGCACAACTAAGGTAGTTCTTCCCAATGTGAGAGATCGTGTCCATGTGGATACAAATAGAGGCACGGACACTTGAACGTGCAAGAGATCCGATGGATCTTGGATGAGCGGGATAAGCGAAAGGGCATGCTCCAAAGGTATACACTGTAGATAGATCTATTAGATAGATGAACTTTGTACGAGTTTTTCTTTCACATGGATCGCTCGAGGGATCTTGTTTCCGCTGCATTTTGTGTTTTGGTGCTGGGAGATCCCAACATCATCATCCTAACGCATTAGGACATGATTTCCTTCTATATTCAACGCCACACCATGTAAATAATATTATTTCCCAATTTATCGGGCCTATTGATTTAACGAATAAATCTCGCCTAGTGGTAAATTAATTAAATGGATATTAAGTACATGTGCCCGTTATTATATCAGGATTAAGAGCATGTACATCATAATATCTGAGGTCTGAATCGATTATATAGTCAGTATAAATCGAATCACCTCTAATCGGTCCTGCTCAATACACACAAAGTGTACTAGTATAATTCTATAGTCAAGATAGACTAATACCAAATTACACTACAACCATTCCAATGATTTGTCCAAATCCATCTCGGTTGTGAGCCACTACTTATACTTCACAAGGGATTGATAACATGATCTTCTGTGTGGCACCACACACCATGTTATCTATAATGTAAACTAAAGGACAATAGCATATATAACAAATATAAAATGCAAATAATGACCATGTGATTCTTATTCCAAAATAGATGTTCATACAAAAGCTAGGCTTTTAGTATACATCCTAACAGAGAAGTCTAGTCAAGATTGGATGATTAGAAAAGAAGTCCTTGTCAAGGCACCGAAGAACTAGTGAATGAAGCTGGGCATGAAGTCCTGGTTCGGAGAATTGGGCATGAAGACCTGGCCGAGGGTTGGGCACCAATGTCCTAGTTCGGAGAATGCGGCATGAAGACTTGGCGAAGGGTTGGGCACGATGTCCTTGCTCGGGGAATTGGGCATGAAGACCTAGCCGAGGGTTGGACACCGAAGTCCTAGTTCGAGGAATTGGGCACGAAGTCCTGGTCGAGGATCGGGCATGAAATCCTGGTGAGTAAAGCCAGGCAAGATAAAGTCCTAGTGAGTGAAGCTAGGCAATGGAAAATCCTAAGAAGTTGACCTTAGATAGTAAAGTCTTGGAGAGTTAACTCCAAGCAAACCCTAGTAGGTCAGGTAGACTTATCTCGAGTGACACGGGCGTCCAAGAGTCACTCAGGCTCCCTAAAGCTCCCGAGCACCCCCAAGTCCATGGCGCCCCCATGGTCCAGGGTGCCTGAACCTTTTCCACAGGCTTATCCCCAGCACCATGTTTGCTGAGGTAATCAGATAGGATCACAATGAGGGAGCCCCTATAGCCACACAGGCGCCCTAGTGACCTATATATAGGGATTCAAGATGAGGATTCAAAATATCAATTCCTTCATTCTACCACTCATTCTATGTGAAGCAAAAGTGATAAGGTGCCTAAAGCTCCCGAGAGCCCTAAAGCTCCCGGGTGCCCCCATGGTCCAGGGCGCCCTGGTCCTTTTCCACAAGCTTATCCCCTACGCCATGTTCATCGAGGTAATCAGATAGGATCACAATGAGGGTGCCACTATAGCCACATAGGTACCCGAGTGACCTATATATATAGGGATTCGAGCCGAGGATTCAAAATATCAATTCCTTTATTCTACTACTCATTCTATACGACCAAGGAGGCTCCAGGAGGAAGTGCGCTATGCTTCGGACTTCCGAATTGGCCGGGATCTTCATTTTTGATTGGTTTGCTTTTATTACAAGTTATACTTAAATTTTAGTTATTTGTGCTTGTAATATTGAACTATAAGATGGATTTTATCCGCCTCCAGAAATTTTGGAAAGGAGACCATTAGTGGACTCACCTGCATATATAGGCCTTGGGCGTACTAACCTGGGGGGTTGGGAGCCATGTAAATAAATTCCGCGTGCCTTCTCTATGTTTTCATTTACTTATTTTATTCCGCTGTACTACTAACGATATTATTAAAGTTGAAAGAATGATAGATGAAACTCCATGATTTGGATTCGAAAAAGAGTAAGTCGATATTCACCTCCCCCCCCCCCCCCCCCCCGCCTCCTATCAACGCCATCGATCCCACAAATCAGGCATAAAAGCTCTTGATCAACTTTAATAGTTCAAAATTAGACTTATTAATCAATTGACACCATATGATAATCGATTGGATTTTTATCCAACCGATTTGAAAGCCTACTATATGTGATGTTAGGATAATCAATTGATTGATGATGAGTGCGAATTGTTCCCACAAATAGATCACAAACCCTTCTGCATTCGACATCTAACTCATTCTTGGCAATCGATCGGTTGTCAACAATTGATTGCCTTAATCTATCCAAAAGCATTCAATGAATGATTTCTATGTTGGCAAACCGATCAGGCTGATAGATTTAAATCAATCATGTCACGAGTTTAAGGTTGTTAATCGATTGGATAAAATTCCTAATCGATTAATATCATCAATTGATTAGGATAAATGATTCCAATTGATTCTATCATGATTTTAGGCTGTTAATTGATTAGGAAAAAGTATTTAACGATTAATGGAAATATTTTATCATGATTTAAAGCTTTTAATTGATTGTCAAAATTGCCAATCAATTAGGAGCCTCAATTGCTTTTCCTGATCAATTAGCAATTGATCATTTATTCGATCCTATAGTCCTAATCGATTAGTGTCAACTAAATCGATTAGTTCAATCGATTTCCATTGCTTTTGTTCACAAACTTAGGCTTGGTAATCAATTACCCGACCAAGGCATTTGATTACACCATCACGATTTGTCCTAAAATTAGATCGATATGGTGGTTCTTCTTGAAGATGGTAGCAGTTCACCGCTATTCTTCATGAAAATCATGAAAAAACCTAGAAGATCAAACCTTTCTTAGGTTTTCTATGTAAAAGTTTTTGACGATCAAAAATGTCTTATAGAAGTAAAACTTTATCTAGCATAGAAATTAACCAATCGACAAAAAACCAAACTTTATTTCTATGAAAATGAAGAAACAAAACTTGTGCTTGGATACCAATTGAAAATTCTCATAAATCCCTAAGTCGAAGAATTCTAAGAACCGAAAAGAAATCGAAATAGGAAATATGACATATGAGCATGGATCTCGTTTCATAGAGAACATTACATAAAGAATATAAAAGCATAAAACCAAAAGTCACAAAAAACCTGATTGAAAAGTCATTGTCCTTGTCTTATAGCATCATCTAAAAATCCCTGAGGAGGAAGAAGAGGCAGAAGCAATATGAGAAGCCTTCCAAGGGAATTAGGGATGATGACGTCGCTTAACATTCGTTAATGGGGAACAAAGGTTATGTTAAGATTGTTGGGACTGGGTGCATGTTGACATGGATACGGGTTCGTAATTTTAAAATTTAATTACGTGCAGCGGAAGGTTTAGCATAAATAATTTCTCAAATTATTTTAACCACGTATCTAGCATGCAACCTTATGTTGTGGAGACATGATCATACATTTAAAATTTTACAGAAAGTAAACTAATTTACTTAATATGTCGCGTAACTCGTAGAAAGGGACGAGATCCAACCGTAGCGTCCCTTGGAAGCTCCGCCTCTATTCGCGTCCACGCCGAGTTTTCTTCGGGATGACTTCGCAAAGCCATGAGTTTCGTGTCAACAAGAACTACTAGATTCTCCAAAGGCATGACAAGAATACCAAGAGAGAGATGAAAAACTAACCACCAAACGAAGAACGGAATCAAGATTCCGTGAGGAAGGAAGGAGTCGCGCCCGCTTCTTCTTCTTCTTTGGCCTCTTCTTGGTGGTGGAAGCTCACGGCAAAGGGGGAGGGCTCTAGGGCCGGCGGCACTAGAAGAGGGAGAGGGAGAGAAGGAGAGGGAGAGAGGCTAGGCAAGAATCCTTGATCTCTTGGATTGATCTCCAAGCCTTGCCTTGGTGCCTTTATATAGTAGCCTCTTATTCGCCAAGTCTCCTCTTAACGGAATAAATTTTCATAATAAATTTATCTTATAAATTTTTTTCTATGAATTATTCCGTTATGTTAAGTTTTTATTATAACTTAATTTATAATAAAAACAACCATGTCTCCCCTTTTATTATGGAAAGAAATTTCTTTATATAAATTTCTTTATCATGGTAAATCAATCCATTATTGATTTTATAAAATAAAAATAAACCAATCCAAGGTTTATTTTAATTTCCATGAAAATAAATCTCTTTATATAAATTTCTTTATATAAATTTCTTTATATAAATTTCTTTACATAAATTTCTTTATCCATAATTTTATAAAACAAACCACGCTCGATTTATTTTATAATTTGAACCAAACAATTTGGTTCTCCCTTTTTGATGTGGCCGGCCAAACAAAGAGGGTGGGGACCCTCTTTGGCCAGCCAATCCCAAGCCGAAACCGTACGAATTAAACTTATTTAATTCGTCCAATATGTCTTCAAAAGACTTAGCCATTTTATGCTTCCGATGCGTCTCTGAAAAATTCAGATTCGACTCATCCCTCTTGATCGGAAAATTTAATTTTCAACTCGTTTTAAATCCCTCGGATTACTCGTAGTGCGTGTGACTAAATAGGCTTTCGATTTATGTTGGCCGTCTATAATTAACCAATTATAGAACGATCATGAGTGGCACCTAGTAGTACATCATGATCCCCAATTAATCGAAAGATCAACGGTTGACCTCAGAAACTATTCTAAAATTTTTCAGCAGCTTTAATGAATCGTGCCTCATTCCCTTCACCATCTTATACCCACTTGGTTCAGGACATGGTCTATTTGTGTTAGTCCCCACTAGGCTGACTACGTCACACCTAGCCCAAGTAATGTCTTTCTCGTCCAACGGATTCTAATTACTCTCATGTATCTGAGATATTCATACTCGAACATGTGATGCTTTGGCCAGAGGCTTCGAGTAATAATCCGACGATAGGCCTTGGGTATACATCTCCTCGCAAGGAGTGGTGAATCCTTTGTAGGCTCTTCAAACATCTTCGGGCACTTCGGCTTATACCCAATCATCCTGGGTCCACACCTCCTTGGAGATGCTTGCTTAAGATGTCAAAGTATAAGTCTTCATGACCAAGATGACTTGAACACCGCAAGTCAAAGGAACATCGCACTTAAGCTGCAGTAAGAACTTCATTGACATATCTATATGTAGATTACCATATGAAGTTTTACAGCTAATCACTCCAATGAACTAGTTCCCTTAACTAGCATTCATGTTTATCTCCGGACATCCCAATGTCACCAGCCAGTGAGAATCAGCTGATTAGAGAATAACCCATGCTAGTCTCAACAGAATTGATAGTGTCCGTATTTATCAATTCATCGACTAGGGACAATTTCAATACTTCACAATTGCACATGTAGAGATAATCACTAGTTGTGAATTCATCACAAATTCTCTCATGCTATGAATTGTATTGCGGACATTCAGTAAATGAGTTTAAGATCTCAATCAAATACACGAACATGTATACTCAAATAGTGAATATTCATTTATTAAAGTAAATGATTACAATTATAAGGCGATTACCTTAGGACACTTCTCTCATATTACTAACAAACTCCCACTTGGCCTAATGTCAATCGCTACGGTATCCAATACCACAGGCTTTAACATGACCCTCAAACTTGCTTTGAGGCAAGGCCTTAGTTAAAGGATCCGCTAAATTCCTTTCAGTGGGAACTTTCTCAATTTGTATATCATTCCTACTTATAATCTCTCTGATCAGATGATAGCGGCGAAGCACGTGTTTGGATCGCTGATGAGACCTTGGTTCCTTTGCTTGTGCAATAGCTCCATTGTTGTCGCAATAAATCGGTATTTCTTCATCAATGGTTCGAACCTCACCAAGTTTTGAGACAAACTTCTTGATCCAGACTGCTTCCGTGGTAGAATCCGCTACGGTGTCTTGTTTGGAACTCTTCCAACTTATTGCGCCTCTATTCAAGATAAATACGTATCCAGACTGTGATTTGGAGTCATTCTTATCTGTCTGGAAACTGGCATCTGTATACCCACGTATCACCATATCATCTTCTCCATATATTAGGAACACACCCTTAGTTCTTCTGAAGTACTTAAGGATTGTTTTGACAGCCGCCCAATGATCCATTCCTGGATCCGACTGGTATCTGCTCGTGACGCTCAGAGTATACTATACATCTGGCCTAGTACATAACATAGCATACATGATAGACCCTATCGCGGATGCATAAGAAATCTTATTCATGCAAATCCTCTTGTCTTCTGTGCGCGGACACATAGACTTCGAAAGGTTGATCCCATGCCTGATGGGAAGGTAACCTTTCTTGGATTCCGACATGCTAAACCTTTTTAGCACTCGATCTATATATGTAGACTGCGAAAGACCAAGCAACCGTTTTGATCTATCTCTATAGATTCTAATCCCAAGAATATAGGTTGCTTCTCCCAGGTCTGTCATGGAGAAAGTTTTGGACAACCAAATTTTAACCGACTGTAAGACTGATATATCATTTCCTATAAGTAATATGTCATCGACATATAATACTAGGAATACGACTGCACTCCCACTAACCTTCTTGTATACACAAGGTTCGTCAGGATTTTGTGAGAAATCAAACTCTTTGATTGTCTCATCAAAATGGATGTTCCAGCTCCTGGATGCTTGCTTCAGTCCATATATGGATCGTCGAAGCTTGCATATTTTGGTTTTATCAACCGATGTGAAACCTTCAGGTTGTATCATGTATACATCCTCAAGCAGGTTTCCATTAAGGAAAGCTATTTTCACATCCATTTGCCATATCTCATAATCATAATGAGCTGCTATGGCCAGGAGCATTCGAATGGATTTAAGCATAGCTACTGGCGAATAGGTTTCGTCATAATCAATTCCTTGTTTCTGACGATATCCTTTTGCCACTAATCTAGCCTTAAAGGTAACAACATTACCTTCCATGTCGATTTTCTTCTTGAAAACCCACTTGCACCCTATGGGCTTAATCGCTTCAGGTGGGTTAACCAAGTCCCATACTTGATTTTCGTACATGTAATCCATTTTCGACTTCATGGCTTCAAGCCATTTGTCCCTTTCTCAACTTTTCAGAACATCTTCATAACTGATAGGTTCATTATCGCTTATGAGTAACACGTGGTTCGATTCACTTATGAGAAATCCGTATCTCTCTAGAATATTGCGTGTCCTATCAGACCTATGAAGAGGTGGTATTGTTTTAGGTTCAACTGATAGCTCATCATTATAAGTTGTGGGTCTAGACTAGGTGTCTCTGTAATGTTGATAAGTACCATTTTTGTGATTATTTTAGATGTTAAAATCCATGTTTGACCCATGTTTTTATTGCTTAATTCTGATTTTACCCTAGGTTTTGGAACTTTATCTTATTTTGGACTTAATTGCAAAATTACATTAAAATGGATTAATTGGCCACTAAATTTCGGATCTATTTTTGTAGGCACCAAAGGTTCAAGGACTTAGGGCATATTGGGTCAACCATGAGTCGGAAGTGACCCGGATCCGATTATCAAGCCTACGATTAATCCGGGCCGTCCGATTCAAGAGCGGCTAGATCTGAGCCATTCGGGACGATCTGAAGCAATCCGAGCTAGGGTTAGGGTTGATCAAGCTCTATGATCAAGATCTGAAGGTTTCATTCCAATCAGAGCTCAATCAACCGTTGGATCAAGCAAGGAGGGCTCTAGAGCGTCCATTCACAGATAGAGTTGATCTGGACCATCCGTTGCACATCTGGAGGATCCGAGCTACCACGAGGCAGATCCTGACCCCATATCATCATCATAAAAGTTTGGCTCCAATCAGAGCAAGATCAGCCGTTGGATTTCATCCGATCAATCACAGCCGTCCATTGCTAATGTATTTAATCAAAAATTCCCAGGCTTTCTCCTTCGTCGCGTCTTCGCCGCACAGTGCTTCTTCTTCGAGTTTTCAGCTAGTTCTTCAATTTTTCTTCAATCCGAGGCGCGGCCACCACAATTTCTTCACTAGCTTGTGTTCTAGGTCATTAGGAAGACTCATCTGTGAAGTTTCCAGCCTCAAATTGTCCAAGAAACAGGGGCTGTTGAGAGGTTTCCGCAGTTCTACCGTTTGATGACTTGGGATCGGCTGTGCTCCACTTCCATCCACCTGAGCTATCCAGAGGGGTTCCCTGAGTAGCTTTGATCATCATCCACTCACCAATTCACGCGGACGCAGTTAAATCCAAGAAATCGAATGGAAGTTTCAGATTTGAGCAAGTTGAGCTGAATTCAAGCGCCGACTGAGTTTTCTCATTGATTTGTTGAGCTTGCGGGTTCGAGGCTCACACTTGCGTGACGAACGAGGAGAATTCGAGCTAGGGAAGGATTGGGGTTTAGTTTAATTAGTAAATTTTCGTTTGTAGCTGTAAATTTCGTTTCTGCTGTAGTTTAGTTCCTGTTTCTGAAATTTCAGATTCGTAACTTGGTTTAATGCAATTGTTTTGCTTAAATTAGGATTGGTTTCTACTGGTTTATTAGCTAGGGAATGTGTTTAGAGGATAGTTGTTTTTAATTCTAGTTTAATTCATGCTTAAATGTAGCGTATCAGTTTTTCTCCCTGTTTCTGCAATTTCGTATCAGCTGTTTCTACTTGCGTATCAAATTTCCATTGAGTTCTTACATTTGTTCCCAGCTCGATGTAGTTTTACTTAATGAGTTTAAATCCTGTAGTTTAGTCTAGCTAAATAGCATTCGATTTAGCTTTGAAACATCAGTTATTGTGAATCAATTTCATTTCTGAAATCTGATTTCGAATTCTGCCACCCAGCTTTAACTTCTGCGATTTTCAACTTCTTATTGCTGAATTGATACGAATAAGCTGAGTTCTGACTTCTGAACTCAAGTGCAGTTGGTTTAATTCCATAGCAATGGATATCAGCTTCAGAATCTGTTTTCCATCTCGTGTATCAACTCCTCCTTGCGGTTGCAATCAATTCTGCACACCATTTCTGAATTTCTGTTGTTTCTGCCATGGATCAACTTTGAATTCATCATTTAGTTTCAAGCATTAGATTTTAGTTGCTTGCTGGATTATTTTTCATCCATTACATTGCAGCATTCAATTTCTGAAGTGAAACTTAAACTATGCATCTGAATTGTGCATGAATTCTGCATAAGTTCTGCCTTAACGTGTTTGATTTGGAGCTGCATCTGATTGCTTAAGTTCTTCCTTCAACTCTTGCGAATTTGTTCACTATTATCCTTTCCTTCTAAGCTCAAATGACCAGCTTCCATTCTGAATTCTGAGCTGGAAATTTTCTGTAAAGGCAGCAGCATTTGGGAAGCGGATTTCTTTCGCTTGCGTGCCAATGTGCTGAAATTCAGCACTTTGTATCAAGTTCATGTTAAAGCAGTGATTGGCACCAAGTTATAGGGTGTTTCTAGTGTGCTATATGATCTGAAATCAATTGGTACTACATTCATCCATTTCCGATCTTAGTTTGCACTTGTTGACCACCAAAACGTGTAGCTAAATTGAATTGAAATTGGTACTTGTTCAAATTCTTAATTTTGCATGCTTTTCATTGTATCAAGCTAGTTTGTTTCCGAAAACTCAATCACTGCCTTTTTTTCATTGCTTGGCATTTTTGATTTGCTTTTGAAATCAGAAATCAGTTCTTAAACAAATTGCTTAAGGGTTTTTGATGAGTAAGTGACCCTTTTGGTTGAGCTAATAACTTGCCATCACATTATTTGATTCATTAGCTTGATTTCCTCCATTTTGATTTCCATTTTATTTCTGAATAGCAACCCAAGAACCCAACATTTATTCGAAACCCAAATTCGCAAACGACACATAAATACAAGCGAGAATCACACAACGTCAACTAGCCCCGAGAAAAATACGACCTGTGGCCCCTATATTACATTTTCAGATTCTGATTGTAAAAGGGTTTCCAGCATTCATTTCATTTTATTCACATTTAAATTTGATGGACCCACATTCGTGACAGTATATTTTGGGCCCGTCAAATTTTTGGCGCCGTTGCCGGGGAAGCAACTAGTTGATTTGTTTGATTTTTGTTTGTATACTTTTTGTCATATCTTAGGGTTCTATTTTATTGTGCTTATTCTTTCATATACGGTTGCTGCCATTTTTCTTGTTTGATTTGTGACAGGGCTGCAAATTCAAAATGGGGTCAAAAGAGATAGAAAAGGCATTGGAGGAGATAAGAAATGTGTTAAAGGAGTGGGACTACCAACTAGAACATAAAGCTCAGTCATCTGCTTACCAGAAGCCACCTCAGCCACAATTTCAGCCTCTCCAGAAATTTCAACAGCCACCACAGCAAGCTTTCCAACAATTTCAGCCAAATTCCAGCAATTTCCAGAATTTACAGAATTTTCAGAACGAGCAGCCAATTTTCCAGAATTTTCAGCCCAGTTTTCAGCCATTTCAGCCCAATTTTCAGCAACCATTTCAGCAATTTGAACCTCAATTCCAGCAATACAATCAAGGGCAGCAAAGTTTTCAATCATTCCCAGTTTTTCCAGCACAAAACCAACAAAATTTTCAGCCTACACAGCCCTTGAACCAGTTTTCACAGCCCTACAATCAAGGGTTTCAAGGGCAGAATTTTCAGCCTTCGGCACCTAATTTTCCAGCTCAAAATCAAAACTTTCAGGGCTACATTTCCCAGCAAAATTTTCCAGCATATCAGCCCTCTAATCAGCCCTTTAATCAGCCTCAACAGCCATGTTTTCAACCAAATCAGCAAGCTCAAAATTTTCAGCCTACTTCATCCTTTCAAAATCAATCAAGGAGCTATGCTAACCAAGGAGGCTTTGAGAATATTAATGAGAATGAGGCTCAACTACAAAGAATGGAGGAGATTTATCAACAAGTTGTACAATATCATCAAAGGTAGCAAAGGCTTCAAGACATCGAAAAAGGCGTTGGACAAATTTCTAGTCAAATGAATCAGATACAAGTTCAAGGTGACCCTAGTGCAAGGCCAAATCTTTCTTTAATGGATCTTGCAATTTTAGAAGAAGAAGAAGAAGAATACATTAAAGTCTGGGCACCTAGAGCATGCATTCCTCCGGAGACTCCTACTCAAAATCCAATTCCAAATTTTTCAGCTCCAGAAGAAGAAGTTGAAGCTCCACAGGACCATTCTAGATTTTTATTTTCTGATGATTATGTTATTAGTGGTCCTAATTTTTCTGACACTGTTGTTGCAGATATTACAGGAGAAGCATGCAGAGGAGATGATTCCATAGGTGTAGGGGATTGCACTAAGCCCCAGGGACCACCACAAGACTCAGAGAATGAACCAAAAAGTGTAGGGACTTGCATGGTGGAAGCAAGCACCCAAGGATCACCAGTTGATTGTCCACCAGAGCCTGAGGCTGAAGACGAGCATGAACATGACCAGGAGGAGACCACAGATACATCTACTATTATAGAACCTCCAGGTATTATCCAGCACGCTCAGGTAAGTATTTCTCCTCTTTCTTCAGAAAAATGCAGTGAGGTACCTAGGGATGACTTTATTGATTCTGATGCATTTATTGATATACCTTGTGTAGAGATTGTTTGTGAAAATCCAATAGAGGTACCAAACATTGATTTTATTGATCATCATGCATTACTTGACGCATCCATTGTAAATATGAATAGTGAAATAATTTTAGAGGCACCCATAATGGATGTAGTTTGTTATGATGAATCGTTAGATACATCTTTTGTGGATATGACTAGTGAAAATTTTTTAGAAGTGCCTGAAATGGATGTTATTTATTTTGATGAATCTCTTGTTATGTCTTATGCTGAAAATGAATGTGAAAAACTTTTGGAAATGTCTGATATTGATTTGATTGGCTGTGACATATTACTTGATACACCCTTGATTGAAAATGATTGTGAAATTTCTATTGATGTGCCAGAACTTGATTTCTTTATTTGTGATGAGCTCCTGGATGCAAATTTTGTAGAAAATGATTTTGAAAATTTTATTGAGGCACCAAGCCTTGATTTAATTAGACAGGATGCAGTTTTGGATTCATTTGATGCAGAAACTGAACTTATATCATTTCTTTCTGACCCTGAACACTTGAGAGAGGTATTACATGTTTTTGCAGGGTCCAGAAAACTTCAGGAGTGGGTACTCCAACTGAACAGACTCCAG
This sequence comes from Boesenbergia rotunda, assembly GCA_024364735.1. Taxonomy (NCBI): domain Eukaryota; kingdom Viridiplantae; phylum Streptophyta; class Magnoliopsida; order Zingiberales; family Zingiberaceae; genus Boesenbergia; species Boesenbergia rotunda. The sequence continues at coordinate 63,083 of JAGFNQ010002474.1, read as the reverse complement.
CCTCCTGGAAGGACTTCTGAAGGGCGTCAAGGAGGAGATGATCTGACTTTAATTAAAAGCACTCCATCCCTTGAATGGCTCTTGAACCTGAATCGCCTGAGGCCACCAGAGCAAAATATTGTGAAATTCAAGTGTGGGGGAGTTCCAAATCTCCCAGCGACCCATACCCCTCCACTACCAAGATGGAGGCTACTTCTGGATCGACTCCGTCCACCAGAATAAAGGGGAGTTTGATTTTTCTTGTATTTGCTTTTATTTCATTTTTCATTTCCATGCTTCCTAGAATTAGAATTTTCCTTTGAACTGAGTCCTTGTAAATAAATGCATGTTATTTCTTTTGTCACTTTTTCTTGCATGAGTAGAAATAAAAGTATCCCTCTAGGTTATCTCCATAGCATTTTAGAGTCTTTTGAAAATAAATTAAATTTGGTTGTCAAAACTTAGGGTTTGAGCTCATGGATGAAATCTTGGATGCTTGAGTACTACTTTGCTTTAGATGCTTGATTGAGGAGTTGAGATGAATCAGTTGCACCTAGTGAGAATTAGCCTTATATTTGTGACACACATGTTATTGAACTCTAGAACTTGCTTAGTTTCTTTTAAAACCATATTTCAATGATTGGATCACATCTATAGAGGCTAATCCATTTGTTTCCCTTTTCCACATCAATTTTTAGCAATAATCATGTTTATTCTCTTTTTCTTTGCTTATCTCCTACGCTTACCCATTTTTTCTTTGGACTTGTTGTTTGATATGTTCTAATGCTATTTTGCCCGAGACGGACAAAGATTCAAGTGTGGGGGAGTGACTAGCTTTTTGGAAAGAATTGGTATCAAGGAGGCACTTCAATTTCATGTGCCAATTTAGTTGAGTGTGGTATCAAGATCAAGCAAGAAGAAGTAGTTAAGGAAGACAAAAATTGAAGCATCTAGATTCTTGTTCATCATTTGAAGATCCAATGAAAACAAATGGCATGCAACATAAAAATCTGCAATGAATGAAGAAAGGGAATGGCACATAAATGAAGAAAATTTGTGCCAAGTGAAGCCAGATTTAGTTGGGTTGTCTTGACAGGAATTAAATGGCAAGGTCCAACCATTAGAAAGTCTGAAGGGCAGCAAGGAACAAATCAGATTCAAGAAGAAAAAAAAAATCTGTGCAATAACAAGAAAAAAAGCTTGTGCCAAGATGAAGAAAGAAAACAAAAATCTGCTATTTTGGATGGTAAATTGACATGGATCAAAACTTGGAAGTTGGAATTGAGGAAGCTAAGTTCAGCAGCAAATCTGATAGAGTTTGAATTGAAGATAACTAAACCTGATCCCAAACAGGAAGTTTGTGCTAAATCTGATCCAAAACAGATTTGGATCAGTTGAGAGTTGGATTGCAAGAAAAACAGCCTGATCTGAGCTAGAACTGAATTAGAGGATGCAAGGATGAATAACCTAACAATTCTAGAGTTTGAAATGGAGATCTTGAGCTGGAGTTGCAGCTATGAGAAGAAGAAGAAAAAAAAAATCTGCACTGCAGTTTTGCCGAGTGCTGAATTTGAGAGCTGAAATGATACAAGCTGGACTGTTTTGAATTGAAACTAATGCAAGGTTGCTGCCAAATGCTAGCACCTAAAATGCAGCTGTACAATCTGAAGACAAGCTGAAGTGAAGTGGAATATAAGCTGTAAATGCAGTTGTAACAGAAAAAAATTTCAGTGAATGCTAGAGAGGCAGTTTGTGTCAACTTGGAGGCTGAATTTGATCTTTCATGGCTGTGAATCAAAGAATGAAGAACCGGAATATGTCAACAAGTGATGAGTGCATCCTTAGCTGATTAGAATTGGAAGGAATGTGGTTCTAGGACTGATGAATCAAAACAGAAAAAAAAAAAACATGCAGGAATGAAATTCGAAATGGTTTGGATTGGAATTCTCCACTTCTAAGGGATGTAACTGCCTTGAAAACTCAGAGAATTGCAAGGATGAAGAATCAGAGATGCCATGAATCTGAAGTGGAGCTGGAATCTGAAAAAAAAAAGAAAAAAAAACAGTTTGAGAAAATAAGAAAAGAAAAGAAGAAACCAAGTGGACACAATTGAGTTGGCATTGAAAATCATTGAAGTTCTCTAATCCAAATCAAAAGCATTGCTCCACTACAAATCTGACCTTGCTAGAGGATAAAAGAAGAAGAGAAAAATCAGAAAAGAGAAGAAAGAAACAAAAATGGCACGAAATTGGGAAACTTGGCACATTGAAACCAAGGAAGGGTTTTTCATCCAAATCAAAGGAATTTATTTAAGTTTCACTCCACCACATTTCGCATATCAATAGAGGACTGTCAAGATGGGGCAAAGCACATTGGAAACATTTTTGAGCAACCAAGTCTCCCACTCCATCAATTTTTCCATTTTCTTGATTTTTACTCCATTTCTTACCATTTTCCATGTTTTCATTTGTTTTTATGGTTGTTGATCCTAATCATGAATAATGGTGGAGATTAGATAATAAGCAAGCCTATGGTAGTGCAAGAAACATATGTGTAAGAGTGAGCTCCACTTCCATCATCAAGTTAGAACTTAAGGAGAGAGCCACCAAAACTGTCCATGAAAGGCTAGTGATCTAAATTCATCTCAATGACTCATGATAGATGAAAAGACTAAGTTGTTGATTTAAGGACAAGATACTAATCCATAGAGCTTAGATTTATGAGAATTGACAACCCTAGGTAATTTCTTTTCATTTATTTCTAATTATGCTTAAGAGAGCCTAAGGGATACTTATTTAGTTGTTTCGCGAGACGCTCAAGGTTAAGTGTGGGGGAGTTGATAAGTACCATTTTTGTGATTATTTTAGATGTTAAAATCCATGTTTGACCCATGTTTTTATTGCTTAATTTTGATTTTACCCTAGGTTTTGGAACTTTATCTTATTTTGGACTTAATTGCAAAATTATATTAAAATGGATTAATTGGCCACTAAATTTCGGATCTATTTTTTTAGGCACCAAAGGTTCAAGGACTTAGGGCATATTGGGTCAACCTTGAGTCGGAAGTGACCCGGATCCGATTATCAAGCCTACGATTAATCCGGGCCGTCCGATTCAAGAGCGACTAGATCTGAGCCATCCGGGACGATCTGAAGCAATCCGAGCTAGGGTTAGGGTTGATCAAGCTCTATGATCAAGATCTGAAGGTTTCATTCCAATCAGAGCTCAATCAACCGTTGGATCAAGCAAGGAGGGCTCTAGAGCGTCCATTCACAGATAGAGTTGATCTGGACCATCCGTTGCACATCTGGAGGATCCGAGCTACCACGAGGCAGATCCTGACCCCAGATCATTATCATAAAAGTTTGGCTCCAATCAGAGCAAGATCAGTCGTTGGATTTCATCCGATCAATCACAGCCGTCCATTGCTAATGTATTTAATCAAAAATTCCCAGGCTTTCTCCTTCGTCGCGTCTTCGCCGCACAATGCTTCTTCTTCGAGTTTTCAGCTAGTTCTTCAATTTTTCTTCAATCCGAGGCGCGGCCACCACAATTTCTTCACTAGCTTGTGTTCTAGGTCATTAGGAAGACTCATCTGTGAAGTTTCCAGCCTCAAATTGTCCAAGAAACAGGGGCTATTGAGAGGTTTCTGCAGTTCTACCGTTTGATGACTTGGGATCGGCTGTGCTCCACTTCCATCCACCTGAGCTATCCAGAGGGGTTCCCTGAGTAGCATTGATCATCATCCACTCACCAATTCACGCGGACGCAGTTAAATCCAAGAAATCAAATGGAAGTTTCAGATTTGAGCAAGTTGAGCTGAATTCAAGCGTCGACTGAGTTTTCTCATTGATTTGTTGAGCTTGCGGGTTCGAGGCTCACACTTGCGTGACGAACGAGGAGAATTCGAGCTAGGGAAGGATTGGGGTTTAGTTTAATTAGTAAATTTTCGTTTGTAGCTGTAAATTTCGTTTCTGCTGTAGTTTAGTTCCTGTTTCTGAAATTTCAGATTCGTAACTTGGTTTAATGCAATTGTTTTGCTTAAATTAGGATTGGTTTCTACTGGTTTATTAGCTAGGGAATGTGTTTAGAGGATAGTTGTTTTTAATTCTAGTTTAATTCATGCTTAAATGTAGCGTATCAGTTTTTCTCCCTGTTTCTGCAATTTCGTATCAGCTGTTTCTACTTGCGTATCAAATTTCCATTGAGTTCTTACATTTGTTCCCAGCTCGATGTAGTTTTACTTAATGAGTTTAAATCCTGTAGTTTAGTCTAGCTAAATAGCATTCGATTTAGCTTTGAAACATCAGTTATTGTGAATCAATTTCATTTCTGAAATCTGATTTCGAATTCTGCCACCCAGCTTTAACTTCTGCGATTTTCAACTTCTTATTGCTGAATTGATACGAATAAGCTGAGTTCTGACTTCTGAACTCAAGTGCAGTTGGTTTAATTCCATAGCAATGGATATCAGCTTTAGAATCTGATTTCCATCTCGTGTATCAACTCCTCCTTGCGGTTGCAATCAATTCTGCACACCATTTCTGAATTTCTGTTGTTTCTGCCATGGATCAACTTTGAATTCATCATTTAGTTTCAAGCATTAGATTTTAGTTGCTTGCTGGATTATTTTTCATCCATTACATTGCAGCATTCAATTTCTGAAGTGAAACTTAAACTATGCATCTGAATTGTGCATGAATTCTGCATAAGTTCTGCCTTAACGTGTTTGATTTGGAGCTGCATCTGATTGCTTAAGTTCTTCCTTCAACTCTTGCGAATTTGTTCACTATTATCCTTTCCTTCTAAGCTCAAATGACCAGCTTCCACTCTGAATTCTGAGCTGGAAATTTTCTGTAAAGGCATGCTGCATTTGGGAAGCGGATTTCTTTCGCTTGCGTGCCAATGTGCTGAAATTCAGCACTTTGTATCAAGTTCATGTTAAAGCAGTGATTGGCACCAAGTTATAGGGTGTTTCTAGTGTGCTATATGATCTGAAATCAATTGGTACTACATTCATCCATTTCCGAACTTAGTTTGCACTTGTTGACCACCAAAACGTGTAGCTAAATTGAATTGAAATTGGTACTTGTTCAAATTCTTAATTTTGCATGCTTTTCATTGTATCAAGCTAGTTTGTTTCCGAAAACTCAATCACTGCCTTTTTTTCATTGCTTGGCATTTTTGATTTGCTTTTGAAATCAGAAATCAGTTCTTAAACAAATTGCTTAAGGGTTTTTGATGAGTAAGTGACCCTTTTGGTTGAGCTAATAACTTGCCATCACATTATTTGATTCATTAGCTTGATTTCCTCCATTTTGATTTCCATTTTATTTCTGAATAGCAACCCAAGAACCCAACATTTATTCGAAACCCAAATTCGCAAACGACACATAAATACAAGCGAGAATCACACAACGTCAACTAGCCCCGAGAAAAATACGACCTGTGGCCCCTATATTACATTTTCAGATTCTGATTGTAAAAGGGTTTCCAGCATTCATTTCATTTTATTCACATTTAAATTTGATGGACCCACATTCGTGACAGTATATTTTGGGCCCGTCAAATGTCTATTGGAGTTTCTTGAACTTCATCAAGTTCAATGCAACTCCCACTGTTTTCTTGTAAAAGAAATTCTTTTTCCAGAAATACAGCATGTCTTGAAACAAACACCTTTTGTTCTAAGGGATGATAGAATTGGTAACCCTTTGTTTCCTTAGGATATCCAATAAATAGACATTTATCAGACTTAGCATCCAATTAGTCTGATACAGTCCACTTCACAAAAGCAGGACAACCCCATATCTTAAGGTGAGTTAAGTGAGGTTTCTTACTATTCCACGTCTCATATGGAGTAGTAGAGACTACCTTGGTCGGGACTCTGTTTAGCAAGTAAACAGCTGTCTTAAGTGCATAGCCCCAAAAGGATTTTGGAAGAGTTGCATGATTCATAATGGATCTAACCATGTCCATCAAGGTTCGGTTACGCCTCTCAGATACACCATTATGCTGTGGTGTATACGGCGGAGTCCATTGAGACAATATCCCATTGTCCCTAAGATAATCCTGAAACTCTTGACTCAAGTATTCACCACCCCGATCGGATCGAAGTATCTTAATACTTTTGCCAAGTTGTTTCTCTACTTCATTTCTGAACTCTTTGAATTTCTCAAAAGCTTCAGATTTGTGTTTCATCAAGAACACATACCCGAATCGTGAGTGATCATCGATAAAGGTAATGAAGTAGCTATAGCCTCCTTGTGCAAGAGTTGACATTGGTCCACATACATCAGTATGTATTAGACCAAGCAATTCTCCCACTGGATTACCTTTTCCGAAAAAGGGTAATTTGGCCATCTTGCCTTTTAAGCATGATTCGCATGTATCAAATGAACCGGGTTCAAATGATACCAGAATTCCACATCGGTGTAATTTGGTCATGCGTTTCTTACTTACATGGCCAAGACGACAATGTCACGTATAGGAGTCTATTTGATTATCTATTCGAGCACGTTTGTTGCTAACTTCGATATTGAAAACGTCACCGGATAAATCTAACGTGTAGATACCATTGCACAAAATTTCGGTCCCATAATGAACACCATTAAAAGTTATGTAACAACAATTGTTACTAAAAGTTAAATGATAACCCTTTTCATTCAAACATGAAATAGATACAATATTCTTTATTAACGAAGGAACAAAATAATAATTATCCAATTCTAAAACACGTCCAGTAGGGAGGTTTAGCAAATATGTTCCGATGGCAACAGCAGCAATCTTTGCTCCATTTCCAACTTGCAAATTCGCTTCTCCCCTGACGAGTCTTCTTCTATTCCTTAGCCCCTGTATATCATTACATATATGTGAGCTACACCCAGTATCAAGTACCCAGGTCGTTGAGGAAATAGAGTGACATTCAATAACGAAGATACCTGAAGAGGATGGGGCATCGGATGCCTTCTTCTTCAAGGACTCAAGATAAACCTTGCAGTTTCTTCGCCAGTGACCTTCCTTGCCACAGTGATGGCAAGTGCCTTTTGGGGTCTTTTCAGTCTTTTTGGCCTTTTTCTTCTTTCTCTTATTCTGTTCTTTGGCCTTCCTCTTAAAGCCTTTCTTCGAGGAGCCAACTAACAGTACCATCTTCTGATCCTGCTTCACAGAAGGCTCTATAGTCTTCAGCAGGTTGAGCAACTCAGGAAGGGTAGTCTCCAACTTGTTCATCCGATAGTTTATCACAAATTGTGAATAACTTTTGGGCAAACAATCCAGAATTAAGTCAATACTTAGTTCATGATCCATTACAAAACCGAGTGTGCTCAGTCGCTCAATGTACCCCAATATCTTCAACACAAACTGTGAAATAGAAGTGCCTTCCTGCATCTTAGAGGTGAAGAGGAGTCTGGAGACCTCGAACCTTTCGGATCTCGCCTGCTCGTCAAATAACTCATGAAGATGGAAGATGATGGTATAAGCATCCATATGCTCATGCTGCTTTTGTAGCTCAGGTACCATAGCGGCCAGCATGATGCAACTCGCAAGTTCAGAATCGGCCACATGTTCCTGATAGGCCACTAACTGGTCTGGAGTTGCATCTTCAGGAGGATGGTTGGGAAGTTGTTCTTCAAGGACATAAGCAAGCTTTTCTGCCTTGAGGACTATCCTCTAGTTTCGAAGCCTGTCCATGAAGTTTGGCCCAGTTAGCTTATTGGTGTCCAATATGGAATGCAAATTCAGAGAAGACATGATCGAGTGATTATCCTAGAAATACAAATTAAGCTTATGTGAGAAGAATGATAAAGAATGCATCAACATACATTAATTAAATCCTATTTATTTTTCGAATTGAATAACCCTTTTTATCAATTCGGGAGATCGTAGGAACATCTCCAAATAGGTTGATATCCAACCGTAGATAAGAACAACCATGGCTGTGGCCATCAAGTTATTCGTAGCTATGAAGGTTGGTAATTATACCGATTACATATCACATATATGTAACTATCACTTTATGCTATCAACTAATTGAATGTTTGCATAAATCATTAGGTTGTTAACTCATTAACAAGTATGCAACAATATACATAGCACCCAACTGCACCTCTCTTTACATCGACCTTGGCTGTGGCACAACAAATCGATGCTCCAAGCTTAAGGCTGACCCATTAATCAAGAAATAGTTTTAATATGGTTGGAGCTTATTCAACCGTTTAGTCAGGCTTGGATGTGTCCAACAACCAAAACTAAGGATTGACCTCTGACTCCAACTATATTAATCATAAACTAATTCCATGGTTTGAACATGTTGAGGTCCAAGCTGGGCATGGATGTGTCCATCAACCCAAACGAGAAACAAAACTCCGGTTCTAACCATATTAATGGAAGGTGTTGGCCTTAATATTTTGTAAGGGGTTTTGGGTCTCATCCTTTCTTTTTCTAAGCACATTCATGACATATAATTATGTCATGTACTAACGATTTCCTTAATAAAGTATGTATGTGACTTAATTTATCAAGTCTCATTAATTGATTTAGGAACCAGATTTCCTAATTCTAATTTCATACTTTATTCAAGGAATTGTTTTGGGAAACAATTTCCTAAATTGTCATAATCAATTTCGGAAATAATATGTTTAAGACTTTGATTTCTCTAAATCAAATCTTATTAAATTAAGAGACAGATTCTCTTAATTCAACCACATATTATTTTCATGAAAATCTCATTTAAGAAAACTCTATAGGAAACCATTTTCCTAATTAATTTTGGAGACAACAATATGTAAGAGCATCACCTCTTAAATCAAATAAGGAAATTATCGTTTGAGAATCACCTCAAAATTTGCAAGATTTGATTACATATTTTATTTATGTATTTATTAATTTCAACAAATTATTTTCTTTGGGTGGCTCCCCGAGGCTCAGATACCCAAAAAAAGGAATTTGTTGTAAATCTAATTTGGTCCGCTCCCCGAGGCGTAACCAAATTAAACATGACAATTTTATTCAAAATTAGAAATTAAATTACAACAACTAACTTTAAATTGGACGGCTCCCCGAGGCTCAATCTAAATTAAAGAATTTTGTTAATAATTTAAAACCAATTCAAATTTAATTGTCAATTAATAATCCATAAATTTGTCTAGACTTTCTAGAAAGAAAGTGCCCAAAATTGTGAGATTTCGTTATAGGTTTTCAGAATAATTGTAAGTTTCTGGTACAAAGAAAACTTATATATTTCCAAAATTGGAAAATTTCTAAAATAGGAAATTTCCAAAATTTGAAAGTTTCCAAAAATGGGAAGCTTTCACAATTATCATAAAATTTCAGAAACTAGGATATTTCAAAAGTTTACGAAATTTCATGAGGATTTCCAAACTTTGAAATTCCTAAATCTAAAATTCATCATAATTGGAAAATTTTCCAAAATTGAGATCATGACAAAGTTTTCCGCAAAACAATTATATGATTATGTCGAACACTAACCGACTCTGATACCACTGTTGGGACCGGGTGCATGTTGACATGGATACGAGTTCGTAATTTTAAAATTTAATTACGTGCAGCGGAAGGTTTAGCATAAATAATTTCTCAAATTATTTTAACCACATATCTAGCATGCAACCTTATGTTGTGGAGACATGATCATACATTTAAAATTTTGCAGAAAGTAAACTAATTTACTTAATACGTCGCGTAACTCGTAGAAAGGGATGAGATCCAACCGTAGCGTCCCTTGGAAGCTCCGCCTCTATTCGCGTCCACGCCGAGTATTCTTCGGGATGACTTTGCAAAGCCACGAGTTTCGTGCCGACAAGAACTACTAGATTCTCCAAAGGCACGATAAGAATACGAAGAGAGAGATGAAAGACTAACCACCAAACGAAGAACGGAATCAAGATTCCGTGAGGATGGAAGGAGTCGCGCCCGCTTCTTCTTCTTCTTTTGCCTCTTCTTGGTGGTGGAAGCTCACGGCAAAGGGGGAGGGCTCTAGGGCCGGCGGCACTAGAAGAGGGAGAGGGAGAGAAGGAGAGGGAGAGAGGCTAGGCAAGAATCCTTGATCTCTTGGATTGATCTCCAAGCCTTGCCTTGGTGCCTTTATATAGTAGCCTCTTAATCGCCAAGTCTCCTCTTAACGGAATAAATTTTCATAAGAAATTTATCTTATAAATTTTTTTCTATGAATTATTCCGTTATGCCAAGTTTTTATTATAACTTAATTTATAATAAAAACAACCATGTCTCCCCTTTTATTATGGAAAGAAATTTCATTATATAAATTTCTTTATCATGGTAAATCAATCCATTATTGATTTTATAAAATAAAAATAAATCAATCCAAGGTTTATTTTAATTTCCATGAAAATAAATCTCTTTATATAAATTTCTTTATATAAATTTCTTTACATAAATTTCTTTATCCATAATTTTATAAAACAAACCGTGCTCGGTTTATTTTATAATTTGAACCAAACAATTTGGTTCTCCCCTTTTGATGTGGCCGGCCAAACAAAGAGGGTGGGGACCCTCTTTGGCCGGCCAATCCCAAGCCGAACCGTACGAATTAAACTCATTTAATTCGTCCAATAAGTCTTCAAAAGACTTAGCCATTTTATGCTTCCGATGCATCTCTGAAAAATTCAGATTCGACTCATCTCTCTTGATTGGAAAATCTAATTTTCAACTCGTTTTAAATCCCTCGGATTACTCGTAGTGCGTGTGACTAAATAGGCTTTCGATTTATGTTGGCCGTCTATAATTAACCAATTATAGAACGATCATGAGTGACACCTAGTAGTACATCATGATCCCCAATTAATCGAAAGATCAACGGTTGACCTCAGAAACTATTCTGAAACCTTTCAGCAGCTTTAATGAATCGTGCCTCATTCCCTTCACCATCTTATACCCACTTGGTTCAGGACATGGTCTATTTGTGTCAGTCCCCACTAGGCTGACTACGTCACACCTAGCCCAAGTAATGTCTTTCTCGTCCAACGGATTCTAATTACTCTCATGTATATGAGATATTCATACTCGGAACATGTGATGCTCTGGCCAGAGGCTTCGAGTAACAATCCGATGATAGGCCTTGGGTATACATCTCCTCGCAAGGAGTGGTGAATCCTTTGTAGGCTGTTCAAACATCATCGGGCACTTCGGCTTATACCCAATCATCCTGGGTCCACACCTCCTTGGAGATGCTTGCTTAAGATGTCAAAGTATAAGTCTTCATGACCAAGATGACTTGAACACCGCAAGTCAAAGGAACATCGCACTTAAGCTGCAGTAAGAACTTCATTGACATATCTATATGTAGATTACCATATGAAGTTTTACAGCTAATCACTCCAATGAACTAATTCCCTTAACTAGCATTCATGTTTATCTCCGGACATCCCAATGTCACCAGCCAGTGAGAATCAGCTGATTAGAGAATAACCCATGCTAGTCTCAACAGAATTGATAGTGTCCGTATTTATCAATTCATCGACTAGGGACAATTTCAATACTTCACAATTGCACATGTAGAGATAATCACTAGTTGTGAATTCATCACAAATTCTCTCATGCTATGAATTGTATTGCGGACATTCAGTAAATGAGTTTAAGATCTCAACCAAATACATGAACATGTATACTCAAATAGTGAATATTCATTTATTAAAGTAAATGATTACAATCATAAGGCGATTGCCTTAGGACACTTCTCTCATATTACTAACAAAGATTCCCGAAACCATTAGGAATCTCTCCTTTATATAGGAATCGAATCTGTTATCGACCCGTAGATGATAATAGATTAGACTAAAGGGTTCTACATATTCAACCCACATCTAATAACCCAAAACTCAATAAACATAAGTTAGATCACTTTATATGGGTTTGGTTCATATTCATATATACAACTTACAACAATGCTTTCGTAGGCCATATAGGGAATGATTATCTATCTTCACCCCATTGAAATGTTGAAAAAGCATGTGAGGATTTGAAGAATCAATCACAATATATATCAAGGAGATTTGACAATTTTAATGTTTAACAAGTCACAAATAATCATCATCGATTAAAGGATCACATACATGTGGTGTTGTTGCTTTCACTACAGGGAATTCCATTTGAAGGTCCTAATGAGAATCGAATTTATATAACCATAGTAATTTTCTTGAATTTTTGGATATGCTAACTATTGGTGCAGTTACACTAATAATCAAACTCGAGTTTTTATGAATGACAAAAGATTAAAGTTAGATGTTGTGTTTGTCTAATTTGTTTTCCAAGTATGTAAGATTGAAAGACTTAGGACCTAACACCAAGCTGAAATCTAGTTAGGTCTAGATGACCTGATAACTGGCAAGAAGTTTAGTTGGGTTCGTGAAACCTGACAACTAGCTAAAACCCAAGTAGATTGATACCCGGCAGAAAGTCCAATTGAGTCCATGGGACTTGACAACTGGTTGAAATCTAAATGGGGCATTTGATAAGAAAACCTAGTGGGTCAAGATGTTGAGTAATTCTGTAATTGGTATGTGTAGGTAAGTCACTGGATGAGAGAAATCTGGTGAGGATAAGTCCTGGTGGGACTATAGGTGTGGTCCAACTTAGAGCTATTTGTTGGTGCAATCAATCTCTAGGGTTTTGACATTTGTTTAACAATATGTTTAAATGGTGTTTGGTCCTAATTGGGTAATAAGTCTAGTCCTAACTAGAGGTTAGGCAAGGGGTGATAAATCTACCAAGTGACTAGTCCTAATTAGAGGTTAGGCAAGGAAGTCCTGTTGGTGCAAAAAGTATCAAACATGAATAGTCAACCTTTAGTGTTTCGATATTTGATAATATACCAACGTCTGGTCAATCTTACCAAGGGTTAAGTCAAACAGGACCTGATGATTGATAGAGTGATTAACACCTAGGGTTGGTCAGTTTGACCAAGGGTTAGCCAAATAGAACTTGATGTTTGGTAGGGTGATCAAACTTAGATCTGATATGTTTGACAATATACCAAGGTTTGGTCAGTTAGAACAATGGTTGGACAAACGAAATCTGATGTTTAGAAGAGAACTCAGGGTTGGTCAGTTTGACCAAGGGATAAGCCAAACATGACTTGATGTTTGGCAAAGAGACTAAAATCTATCTGGTCAGTTAGACCAAGGACTAAGCCAAACAAGACTTGATGTTTGACAGAATAAAGTTTAGTCAGGATCAAATGATAAGCAAAGAAGTCCTTGTCAATACATCGAAGACCTGGTGAGTAAAGCTAGGCACGAAATTCTAGTTCGGGAAATTTGGCACGAAGACATGTGTTAGGATGTATACTAAAAATCTTGGCTTTTCTATATGAATATCTACATTTTGAAAAAGAATCACTAAATCACTGTTGCATGTTTATATTAGTATGTGCAAACTATCTGATGCTTTGCATTGTAGATAACATGGTGTGTGGTGACACACAGAAGATCATGTTATCCATCCTTTGTAGAGTATAAGTAGAGGCTCACAACCGAGATGGAGTTAGACAAACCATCAGGATGGTTGTAGTGTAATTTGGTGTAGTTTATCTTGACCATAGAATTACACTAGTGCACTTTGTATGCATTGAGAAGGACCAACATAGTGGTGATCCAATTTATACAGACTTTATAATTGGATTAGACCTCAGTTTATTATGGAGTACATGCTCTGAACCCCGATATAATAATGGGCACATGTACTTACTATTTATTTCTTTGATTTACCAATGGGTGAGATTTATTCTGTTAAATCGATAGGCTCGGTAAGTTGGAAAATAATATTATTTACATGGTGTGATGTTGATTATAGACGGAATCCATGTCCTGGTGAGTCGGGATGATGATGCCCCCTTGATGAGCTCATAAGGTTCATCATGTTAAATCTTGCAGGTGGACTTGGTTCTGTTGATGCAGTCTGGCCCTGATTGTTGTTTTGGTGTTGACACGGATTTTGGTTTAGGTGAATGATTATGATGATTATGATTAAGTCCTGGTCGGGGATCAGGCATGGTATGGAAAATCCTAACCTAGAGGGTTAGGTGTTGAAAATCCTAGCTTGGAGGGCTAGGTGTGTGAAAAGTCCTAATTCGGAAGAGGTGGGTGAAAAGTCCTAGCTTGGAGGGCTAGGTGAAAAGTCCTAACTTGAAGGGTTAGGTGCAAATTCCCATCTTGGAGAATTAGGTGAAAAAGTCCTGGCTTGGAGGCTCAGGTCCTAGCTTGGAGGGCTAGGTTTGGAAAGTCCTAATCCGGAAGAGTTGGGTGAAAAGTCCTAGCTTGGAGGGCTAGGTGAAAAGTCCTGGCTTGGAGGGCCAGGTGAAAAGTCCTAACTTGGAGGGTTTAGTGCAAATTCCCAACTTGGAAGGTTAGGTGAAAAATCCTTAGCTTGGAGGGCTAAGGTGGATGAAAACTTAGCTTGGAGGGCTATGTTTGAGTCCCTGGATCGGTCTGGTGATCGATCAGGGGGTTGGCACGGTGCTCCTTCGTGGATCGGTCTGGTGACCGATCCAGCGATGACTGATCGGTCTGGTAACCGATCAGGGAGTATGCGTTTCACCCACTGCTTGGCTCCTGATCGGTCTGGTGACCGATCAGGGAGCGAACAGTGAGGTTGAGTTCCCTTGCTGATCTGCTCCTGATCGGTCTGGTGACCGATCAGGATCACTGTGCAGATCATTCTGGAGAATGATCTAGCGACGCAGGTTCCTCACTATGATCGATCAGGACGGAGCCTGATCGGTCTGACCATGGTCTGATCAGTCTGGTGACCGATCAGGAGGTTGCCTGATCGGTCCGGTGACCGATCAGGAGGTCTGGACTGCGAAGCTCAGAAATCGCCCTTTAAAGGGGTGGATCGGTCGGGTGATCGATCCACAACCTGGGATCGGTCTGGTGATCGATCCAAGAGAGTCCAAAGAAATCGCGATTCCTAATCGAGCGTTGGGGACCGATCAGGACGGAGCCTGATCGGTCTGGACCCAGCCTGATCGGTCTGGTGACCGATTAGGAGGCGCTCTGATCGGTCCGGTGACCGATCACTTTAATTCAAATTGCATTGTCAGACGCTTTGATCGCGTCTGAACGTATCCGATTCGCTGCTACTTACATCTGATACTTGATTTACTGTGTGATATGCTGCTCTAACACTCTGATTAAGCTGCAGGTGACAGGGGAGGATTCAAACACTCAAGGAGAAGTCAATGGAGGCTTTCCGTGGAGCAGGTTTGTCCGATTCTCCAATTCAGGCTGCAACGGCTGGGACTGCAGACTGGGGCTTGGCTGAGGGGATCTCAGGAAGACCAGAGAGGGCTCAGTGGTAGCTGGCGTTGGCAGTAAGGTAACTGGAGGCTGCAGGGGATGTTGTCACCTGATGCTGAGTGGAGAAACAAAAGGGCAGAGGAAGGCTTCGTTGGAAGCAGAGTTTTCGGATACAGAGTTCGTGAACTAGTGTTCTTGCTGCGCCTTGTGTTCTCCACAACTTGCTTGCTGTGTTCTTGAAGTTTTCATCACTTTGAGCAAGCGATCGAGAAGCAATCATCTATTACTTGAGCGCTTGAAGGAGAGAACAAGAAGCTTGGAGTCCGACAGTGGGAAGACACGAAGAAGGGTTCTTGCGTGAGATCGCCACTGGGTGGAGCTCAGGGAAGCTTGCTGTGTTCTTGTCCTCGCTATGTGTTTAAGTAAGATCCTTCTTGTTGTTTCTTTATGCTTAAACTTTATCTGTGATTGAAACACTGTGGAGTGGTCTCTCCACCGAGAAGGAGGTTGCTTTATATCCGGTGAACACCGGGGCTTGATCTGCCGACGATCAAGGGATCGCCCATCTTAAGGGCACGCCAAGGAGTATGGGCAAGTTATCACCGAACCTTGTAAATCCCTCTTGTTAGCGATCTTGGTAGTTGTAGTTGTTTCCCTTCATTTTCTGTTTCTGCATTTTCTGTTTTCATACTTCCGCTGTGCTACTAACAAAGCTAAGTGCAGAAACTTGTTAAGTGCCAAAGATAAAAGTGATTGGCTATATTCACCCCCCCCCCCTCTAGCCATCCCGTTTCCAACAAGTGGTATCAGAGCTTGGGGCTCTGTTTACGTCTTAACATCCGAGAGTTATCAACAAGATGACATTGAGAGAAGGATTCTCCACCACCCGACCTCCATTCTTTGATGGCGCTGACTTTCAATATTGGAGATCAAAGATGGAATACTATTTGAAGATGGACATCCATACTTGGTTCGCGGTGAAGGAGGGATTCACCCCTCCTAAGGATGACGAAGGCAAAGAGCTTGAGTCGTGGAGATGGACTGCTGAACAAACTCGGAAGAGTGAAGCCGACGCGAAGGCGGTTGTCACTCTACAATGTGGCATGAACAAAGACCAACTCATCAAGGTTGGTCCCTTCACAAGTGCAAAGGACTTGTGGAACAAACTCATCGAGCTTCACGAGGGCACCCGAGACTCAAGAATTGCCAAGAGGGACTTGTTCCTCAATCAACTCCAAAATCTCTCCATGAAGGAGAATGAGTCGGTAAGTGAGCTTCATAGCCGGTTCAAGGAAGTCCTCAATGGGCTTCATTCGATTGATGAAAAGGTCGAGAATCGCGACCTTGTAAGGTATGTCTTGAAAGCCTTTCCAAGGAACGCTTTGTGGTCATCCATGGTGGATGCCTATAAAGTTTCCAAGGATCTATCTATTGTAAAGTTAGATGATTTATTCTGTGAGATGGAATTGCATGAAATGGCTAACAAAGGCCCCAAGGAGAAGGGAATTGCTTTAGTTGTAGGGGACCGATCGAACAAGAAGAAGAAGGAGAAGAAGAAGGAGAAGGATGTCTCTTCGTCTTCATCCTCTTCCGAATCCGAGTCCGATTCCGAAGAAGATGGCAGCGGCTCCTCATCCTCCGAGATGGCAAACTTTGTGAGAAGGATGATGAGAAGGAGTCGACGGTTCAAGAGTAGAGGTAACTCTAGTGAATCCAAACTTGATAAGACTAATGCATCTTGCTTTGAGTGTGGTAGGAAAGGGCACTTCAAGAATGAGTGTCCGAAACTAAAGAAGAAGGAGGAGAAATCTAGAAAGAAAGAAGAAAAATTCAAGAAGAAGAAGAAGGCCTTGAAGGCCACTTGGGATGAGTCATCCTCAAGCTCATCCGATGAAGAGAAGGAGGAGAATAGAACAAGGCATGTGGCACTCATGGCTCTTGGAGAGGAAAGCAGTGATGAATCTTCAAGTTCCTCAAACGCGGCTTCATCATCTTCGGATGATGAAGAGGTAACTTCTCCCGAGCTTGAAAAGTGTTATAGAGCAATTGCATGTTTAACTAGTATGCTTAAAAAGTCCAAAAATAAGGTTAAAGCATTGCAATTAGAAATTGATCAATTGAAGGTATCTAGGGATGATAACATTGATGATTTGCATGTTGAATTGTTAGAAGATGAAATTAAATCATTGAAACATGAGATTGAAAATTTGAAATCCTCTAAGGTTGAGGAAGCAAATGATTTGCATGATGACTTACTAGTAGAAGAGAACAAATCATTGAAGAGTGAAGTTGAGAAGCTCAAGAATATTCTTGGAAATTCTCAACTAGCTCTAAGACCCTAGACATGATCCTAAATGCCCAAAGGGCAGTCTACAATAGGGCCGGTATTGGTTATCGACCCAAAGAACCCTCATTTGTGTCCCTTATGTCTAGGACTGATATGAGACAATCTAGGACACCCAAGGTTCAAAAGAAAGTTGTCAAGGCATGGGTGCCTAAGTCATGTTTAGTTGATGCTTTAGGTCCCAAGGTTTGGGTACCTAAAACTTCTATTTTTCGAATTGTGTAGGTTATGATTGAGGGGGAGCATCTATCAACTTGGTTCGTTGATAGTGGATGCTCCAAACACATGACCGGGGATAGATCATTGTTTACCACACTTCACAAGAAAAGTAGAGGTAACGTATCATTTGGTAACAATGGTAGTCTTAAGGTCATAGGGATAGGAGACATTCAAATATCCGAATGTCTTAGAATTTCAAATGTCCTTCTAGTCAAGGGGATGAAATTTAATCTCCTAAGTGTGAGTCAATTGTGTGACAAGGGTTACACAATTGATTTTCAACCAAGTCAATGTATAGTTAGACAACATGACACCTTGGACACAATACTAGTAGGAACAAGAGTAGCCAATATTTATCAAGTTTCATTTAAAAGTGCTACTAATGTTTCTGCTAAGTGCTTCATGTCAAAAGAAGAAGAGTCCACCCTTTGGCACCGGA
This sequence comes from Boesenbergia rotunda, assembly GCA_024364735.1. NCBI lineage: Eukaryota > Viridiplantae > Streptophyta > Magnoliopsida > Zingiberales > Zingiberaceae > Boesenbergia > Boesenbergia rotunda. Next base: position 44,833 of record JAGFNQ010002474.1, on the reverse strand, counting down.
GGCTAGCACATGTGAACATGAAGAACATCCGGAAGTTGGCCAACAAGGGATTGGTTCGTGGCTTACCAAGCATCAAGTATGAAAAAGATAAACTTTGTGATGCATGTCAAATGGGTAAGCAAACAAAATCTGCACATAAAGGTAAAAGCACTGTAAGCACTTCTACTGCATTAGATTTACTTCACATGGATCTATTTGATTGTAGCACTATCATATCTTTGAATGGGAATAGATATTGCTTTGTGATCATTGATGATTTCACTAGATATACATGGACTTACTTTTTAAAATATAAGGACCAAACCTTAGATATTTTTATTTCTTTTTGTAGAAGAGTTGAAAATGAAAAATCATTAACAATTAAGACAATTAGAAGTGATCATGGAGGTGAATTTCAAAACCAACGGTTTTTAGAATTTTGTCAAGATAGGGGTTATAGACATGAGTTCTCTACTCCTAGAATACCACAACAAAATGGTGTTGTAGAGAGGAAGAACCGTGTTCTTCAAGAGGCTGCACGAAGCATGCTTAATGAGTACTCACTCCCGAGTTACTTATGGGCTGAAGCTGTAAATACAGCTTGCTATGTGCAAAATCGGGTCCTCATTCATAGGTTTTTAGGAAAGACTCCCCATGAACTTTGGTTTGGAAAACCACCTATGGTTAAACACCTTAGGGTGTTTGGCTGTAAGGTGTTCATTCTAAACACCAAGGACCACCTTGGAAAGTTCACGACAAAGGCTGATGAAGGGATACTAGTCGGGTACTCCCTCGTTAGTAAAGCCTATCGAGTCTACAACAAGAAGTCTAGAATGGTTGAAGAATCTTCTGATGTTGTCTTTGAAGAAATTCCAAAAGTCAATGGTCAATCAGAAGATGAAGTCCAATTCGAACTTAGGAGACTAAGTTTGAATGAAAGTCCAAATGTTGTTGATGGTGATGAATCTGATGACGGTGAGCCTAGGCAATCCATAGATCAGCCGAATCCTGAGGCTGAACTTGTGTCTAGTGAACCTGTTCAAGAAGCACCACCAACTCCTAGGCAAACTAGATTAGCCTCTAGTCATCCCCAAGACCAAATTATTGGAGACATTCATCATGGGGTTAGGACTAGATCATTCTTCCGGAATGAGGCTAATGAAGTTGCCCTAATTTCCGAAATTGAACATAGGAAAATTGATGAAGCATTAAATGATCCCGATTGGATCATTGCAATGCAAGATGAGCTAGGTCAATTTGAGAGAAGTCAAGTTTGGGACTTAGTCCCTAGACCTAAGAAGACCACCATCATTGGAACCAAATGGGTCTTCAAGAACAAATTGAACCATAAGGAGAAATCATTAGAAACAAGGCACGCTTGGTAGCCAAGGGCTATAGTCAAGTTGAAGGTCTTGATTATGATGAGACCTATGCTCCCGTGGCACGATTAGAATCCATTCGATTGATGCTTGCATTTGCAGCACATCGTGGCTTCAAGCTATACCAAATGGATGTCAAATCGGCCTTCCTAAATGGTTTGATTAGAGAAGAGGTCTACGTCGAACAACCTCCGGGGTTTGAGAGTACCGAATTTCCAAACCACGTGTTTAAGCTCAAAAAGGCACTCTATGGCCTTAAACAAGCACCCCGGGCTTGGTATGAGCGGTTGTCGACATTCTTAATTGAGAAGGGCTTCGTTAGAGGCCAAATAGACCCTACACTATTTCTACGAAGAGATGGTGACAATATATTTGTAGCCCAAGTATATGTCGATGACATAATTGTGGCTCAAATAATAAGGGCTATTTAAATGAATTCATTGGACACATGGAGAGTGAGTTTGAAATGAGTCTAGTGGGAGAGTTGGCTTTCTTCCTTGGACTTGAAATCAAGCAAACTCGCGATGGTATCCATGTGCACCAATCAAAGTATACACAAGAAATGCTTCGAAAATTCAATATGAGTGATTCAAAAGAGGTAACCACTCCCATGGCCGCAAACACGAGATTAGACAATGATGAGAGTGGCAAACCTGTTGATCTAACTCAATATCGAAGCATGATAGGTAGCTTGTTATACCTCACAGCTGGTCGACCGGATATTCTATTTGCTGTGGGTATGTGCGCTAGGTATCAAGTTTGTGCCAAGGAATCTCACTTAATCGCTGTTAAGCGAATTTTGAGATATCTCAAAGGCACAATTGGAGTCGGTCTATGGTACCCCCGTACCGAATCATTTGATTTAATTGGCTATACGGATTCCGACTACGCTGGATGTAAGTTGGACCGGAAGAGCACAAGTGGGGGTTGCCAATTCTTAGGTTCGTCCTTAGTAAGTTGGTCAAGTCGGAAGCAACATTGTGTTGCTCTCTCCACGACCGAGGCAGAATATATTGCTATGGGAGAGAGCGTATCACAATTGTTGTGGATGATTCACACTTTAGAGGACTATGGATTGAGTTACAAGGGTGTGCAAGTGTTATGTGATAACATTAGCACAATTAACTTAACCAAGAATCCAGTCCATCATTCTAGGACCAAGCACATTGAGGTGCGTCACCACTTCATTAGGGATCATGTAGCTAGGGGAGATATTGTACTCTCGCATGTAGAGTCCAAATCAAACCTAGCTGACATTTTCACTAAACCACTCCCCGAGAATGAATTTAGTTTCCTAAGACGGGAGTTGGGAATGTGTCGCGCTTCATGAATTTCAAAATGCTTTCAAACCCTTCATGATAATTTCGAAATTGTTGGGACACAATTGGGTAACTTTGGGGACATCTCACACAAACTATAAGGTTTAACAAAACGTTTTTGTTTGCTAGATATGGGGTGAGATGTTAGGATCAACTAAATTTCTCGAAATGTCATTGCATCCCTTGAGAAATTAAGTTGACGAGATAATAATACTTCGGTGACCAAGTATGGGGAAAACCAATGCATAACATATGTGTATTTGGCTCCATGATCATACTTGGACATTCCAATCAAGGCAACTTGATTGGAAAACTGAATTTGATACAAACTTAGTTGAAATTGCTTGATTGATTGTTGATTGAGTTTGACTCCATTTGGATGGATCAAAGTGATTGTTGAACCTATAAGGACTTTTGATCCTTGTTCAGGGATCAATTTTAGTCATGAGACATGTCCAAGTTCGATAAACTTCATCAGATCTCTTGGAAAGTTCAGAAATCTGAAACTGAATATTTCAGTTCGTATCAGGGAGTATCAGGAACCCTGATCGATCACCGGACCGATCAGGCCTAGGGCTGATCGGTCTCCGGACCGATCTGGCTCCATCCTATAACGATCGGTCCACAGACCGATCAGAGGGGCAACAGTGACCTTTCGAAATTTTGACCAAGCGTACTGAGCTAGCCTGGATCGGTCCCCGGACTGATCTGGCACCCCTATGGTGATCAGTCTGCAGACTGATTAGGGAGCTCAGAGGTTGCTCTCCGGACCCTACTGTTCATGTCCTGATCGGTCAGCCGACCGATCAAGAGCGCGTCTGATCGGTCATCCGACCGATCAGGCCCAGGTTCGTCCGATCAGGCTATAGCCTGATCGGTCTGGGCGCGATCAGATCGAACGGTGATCCGTTCAGATGCATTAAAGTCTGGTTGGTGGACCGATCCACCAACCGATTAACTTCGCGAAAACTTACCATTGCCGAACTCTAGCGCCGAAAAACCTCCCTCTTGTGCAACTCTGTGCGCGAGCTTTTCCCAGTGCCCTCGTCTCCCTCTCGTGAGTGTGCGGTGCTAAGAGAGTTTTCTCTAAGCTCTGTCTTCTTCCTGCGTCCTGCGTCTCTCTCTCGCTGAAGGATCTCGCGATCTCCTTTGCGCCGACAGCTTCTCCTGCGCAAGCTTTTTCCCTTTCCGATTCAAGAACTCTACTAATGGCACCGAAGTGAGTTTTTGGTTTAGCTTTCTTTACAAATCATTTCCTAAATTATGTTGTGAGGCTAACCGTGTTTTGTGCTGTGACTTTTTGTTGTGCCGTGATCTCTTGATTTGGCCGCTGACCCATCTGTGTCCTATCTTGCTCTTGATCAATTCTATCTTCTGATTAAAATGTGTTCTTTTGATCATTGTCATTCTCTGATTGGGTCTTACCTTTGATGATCAATTCTTGAATTTTTGATTCAACCTATGTCCATCCTGATCAATCGATTCAAACCGTGTGTGATCACTTCCCTAGTTAAATCTTGATTGTATGATCAATTCAATTCTTTAGAAAGTCTTCTAAGGGTAAGGAGATTGCTGAGGGCAGTTCAAGGGGGAAAACCCCTTCTTCATCTGCCCCTTCCAGAAGGCCACAGCCTTCTTCTAGCTCCCGGTTCCCAAATGCGACCTGTGAACAGGCCTTCCAAGCAAGGACCTTCAAACTATTACCCTGCCGATCGATTGATGTTCCCTTCCTAACTGAGTACTGCCCCTCTGTCATGGAGATTGTCACTTACTACAATCTGGGTTTTCTTCTTTCCTTGGAACAGACCATTAATTATGACCTAGTCTCAGAATTTTACAACAACCTACAACAAGGTCCTCAAGGGGGTTTCGAGTTCACTACTCGAGTCGGCAAAATGAACCTTGATTTTTCGTATGAGATTTTAGCAAAGTTCTTAGGTGGTCGACGATCACCTAACCTCTATTCAATCTATCCCGAGCTCCCTGATCCTCTGTTGGCCCCGTTTTCAGATGTTACTCCCGACTCCATCTATCAGCACTTCTTTGGTCATCCTCGCCCCGCCGGGCTGGATGAATTGGGTCCAGTTTTTCCTACTTTTGCAGCCTTACGACATGCTCCAGCTGACTACGTCCTTTTCAAGATAATCACAAAATGCATCTTACCCATCACTTCAAAGCCTTTGGCCGAGATCCGACCCTACCACTGCCTTATGCTCTACGGCATGCATCGCCGGATGGACTTTGATATCATGGAGAGCATCTTCCAGTCTATCCTATCCTATCGTGAGCCGAGCCATCGCACGGTTTATATGCCTTTTGGTCATGTCATCACTGATTGGCTTATGTCAGTTGGTGTTGATGTCACAAAAGGCAGGACCGTGCCCATGGTTAAGCAAGATTGTCGGTTGGGTCGGCGAGCCTTTGCAAAATCTGGTATTATCACTCGAGAGCGCGATGGGGCCTTGGTGTGGAAGGATGGGAGAGGACTTGGTGTTCTTCCTGGGGGGCACCACATTTTCAGGCACCACCTGAGGCTGCTGCATTTCACGAGGCTCCTGCTGCTAACGCCGAGTATGACGATGAGCCGGACCCCGACATACGATGGCAGATCTCCGAGCTAGATCGGACCCTCCAGGAGGACATTCATCTGAGGGAGATCCATCGAGAGGAGACCCGCTCGGACTTCCGTTCCCTTGATCGCCGATTGACCGACGTAGAGTCTACTGTCTCTGGGGTCCAGGCATTGCAGCAGACGTGGTATGCGGAGTGGCGCCGTCATACATTTCCAGGAGATGCTCCTTCGGGCAGTGCTGCACCAGGGTCGGCTGATGAGACGATGGATGACCTTATGCACGATGACGGCCCCCCGCTGATGCTTGAGCTTGGATGTTTGCTGCTTTTTCTCATGATTTGTGTACTTGACCGTGTTTGGTCTGTTTGACTGTTGGGCTGTATGCCCCTTGACTTGCTTAGTGTGGCCGTGTGCCACACGTCTCTGGATTTAGATGCCTGTGACTTGCATCGTGTTAATTCTTAGGATATTTCATGACCTGATCTTTATGACGTTGATGCATGTTTTATCCCATGATGATATGCTTCTTGTTGATGCCATGCTATATTCATGCTTATGATGCCATGCTCATATGATACATACGCCTGTTTTGCCATGCCTATATCTTTTTGCCATATGTGATCATATGCTTATCAATATTCAATCATATCCTTGTTGTTTTGGGATACCCCTAGGGTTGAGGGGGAGTATGAGTTAAACTTAACAGCCCTTCTAGCCCATTTTCGGTGTTTGACAAAGGGGGAGAGTGTTGGTTGGTTAAGTTTAGGATGATCATATTGTAGGGGGAGGATCTGGATTCCCCTATGATTCTAAATTTGAAAAACTTGATTGAGAATCCCTAAACTTAAAATCGGGATGTCAAACAACAAAAAGGGGGAGATTGTTGATGCAGTCTGACCCTGATTGTTGTTTTGGTGTTGACACCGATTTTGATTTAGGTGGATGATTATGATGATTATGATTAAGTCCTGGTCGGGGATCAGGCATGGTATGGAAAATCCTAACCTAGAGGGTTAGGTGTTGAAAATCCTAGCTTGGAGGGCTAGGTGTGTGAAAAGTCCTAATTCGGAAGAGGTGGGTGAAAAGTCCTAGCTTGGAGGGCTAGGTGAAAAGTCCTAACTTGGAGGGTTAGGTGCAAATTCCCATCTTGGAGAATTAGGTGAAAAAGTCCTGGCTTGGAGGCTCAGGGCCTAGCTTGGAGGGCTAGGTTTGGAAAGTCCTAATCCGGAAGAGTTGGGTGAAAAGTCCTAGCTTGGAGGGCTAGGTGAAAAGTCCTGGCTTGGAGGGCCAGGTGAAAAGTCCTAACTTGGAGGGTTCAGTGCAAATTCCCAACTTGGAAGGTTAGGTGAAAAATCCTTAGCTTGGAGGGCTAAGGTGGATGAAAACTTAGCTTGGAGGGCTATGTTTGAGTCCCTGGATCGGTCTGGTGATCGATCAGGGGTTTGGCACGGTGCTCCTTCGTGGATCGGTCTGGTGACCGATCCAGCGATGACTGATCGGTCTGGTGACCGATCAGGGAGTATGCGTTTCACCCACTGCTTGGCTCCTGATCGGTCTGGTGACCGATCAGGGAGCGAACAGTGAGGTTGAGTTCCCTTGCTGATCTGCTCCTGATCGGTCTGGTGACCGATCAGGATCACTGTGCAGATCGTTCTGGAGAACGATCCAGCATCGCAGGTTCCTCACTATGATCGATCAGGACGGAGCCTGATCGGTCTGGCCATGGTCTGATCGGTCTGGTGACCGATCAGGAGGTTGCCTGATCGGTCCGGTGACCGATCAGGAGGTCTGGACTGCGAAGCTCAGAAATCGCCCTTTAAAGGGGTGGATCGGTCGGGTGATCGATCCACAACCTGGGATCGGTCTGGTGATCGATCCAGGAGAGTCTAAAGAAATTGCGATTCCTAATCGAGCATTGGGGATCGATCAGGACGCAGCCTGATCGGTCCGGACCCAGCCTGATCGGTCTGGTGACCGATCAAGAGGCTCTCTGATCGGTCCGGTGACCGATCACTTTAATTCAAATTGCACTGTCAGACGCTCTGATCGCGTCTGAACGTATCCGATTCATTGCTACATACATCTGATACTTGATTTACTATGTGATACGCTGCTCTAACACTCTGATTAAGCTGCAGGTGACAGGGGAGGATTCAAACACTCAAGGAGAAGTCAATGGAGGCTTTCCTTGGAGCAGGTTTGTCCGATTCTCCATTTCAGGCTGCAATGACTGGGACTGCTAACTGGGTTGTCGACTGGGGCTTGGCTGAGGGGATCTCAGGAAGACCAGAGAGGGCTCAGTGGTAGCTGGCGTTGACAGTAAGGTAGCTGGAGGCTGTAGGGGATGTTGTCACCTGATGCTGAGTGGAGAAACAAAAGGGCAGAGGAAGGCTTCGTTGGAAGCAGAATTTTCGGATACAGAGTTCGTGAACTAGTGTTCTTGCTGCGCCTTGTGTTCTCCACAACTTACTTGCTGTGTTCTTGAAGTTTTCATCACTTTGAACAAGCGATCGAGAAACAATCATCCATTACTTGAGCGCTTGAAGGAGAGAACAAGAAGCTTGGAGTCCGACAGTGGGAAGACACGAAGAAGGGTTCTTGCGTGAGATCGCCACTGGGTGGAGCTCAGGGAAGCTTGCTGTGTTCTTGTCCTCGCTAAGTGTTTAAGTAAGATCCTTCTTGTTGTTTCTTTGTGCTTAAACTTTATCTGTGATTGAAACACTGTGGAGAGGTCTCTCCACCGAGAAGGAGGTTGCTTTATATCCGGTGAACACCGGGGCTTGATCTGCCGACGATCAAGGGATCGCCCACCTTAAGGGTACGCCAAGGAGTAGGGGCAAGTTATCCCCGAACCTTGTAAATCCCTCCTGTTAGCGATCATGGTAGTTGTAGTTGTTTCCCTTCATTTTCTGTTTCTGCATTTTCTGTTTTCATACTTCCCATGTGCTACTAACAAAGCTAAGTGCAGAAACTTGTTAAGTGCCAATGATTAAAGTGATTGGCTATATTCACCCCCCCCCCTCTCTAGCCATCCCGTTTCCAACAGGTTCAACATGATGATAAGGATGAGTGGTACTAGTCAAGGAGTTAGAGGTTGATTAATTAAAATTGTCCTTAATTTAAATTAATCAACAGGCATTCGATATCTTAAACACGGGGAGAAATTGTACTCATAATAGGTGGAGCTCATATGTAAATATGGGGGTTGGTGAGGTAGTTCAATGAAGGGCCTTTAGTGGAATGGTTCTGCATTAATGGATAGGGTTTGAATCCATTAGCAGGCCAAGACCCAACTCCTCCTCATGGTCCCTATTATATCCCTATAAATACGCCATGAAGCTATCATGAAACAAGCCTAAGCCTCTTATTCCTCTCCCTCTCTCTCTCTCTATCTTTCTCTCCCCTAGGGTTTAGGGTGGCCGGCGGTGTGGAAAGAAGAAGAGAAATCTCTTTCTCTTCTCTTCTCTTTTTTTCTCTCCACTTGAGGCATGGCACAAGGAAGGAAGGAGGGCTCTTCTTCTTCCTCTTGGCCGGACGAATGCAAGGTGGGAGGAGGAGGTCGGCGGCGGCATCTCTTGGTTCTCTAGGTTTCTAGCGCCACCAACCTTAAAGGTAGGTCACCAGCAGCTGGTTGAGAAGAAACCTCATCTCCTTGCCTACTCCTTGGGTCGGCAGCAGTTGTAGGAGTAGGAGGAGGAGGAGGTGCTTCCAAGCAAGGTGAAGGAGAGGAACCCTCTCCTTGTGCCCGACGGCAACTAGGATTACCCTTGGTGGTCGGCACATGTGGAGAAGAAAGAGTTGGTGCTAGACTCTTGTTTGGTGACTTCGGTTCTTGGTAGATCGTCACTCACACGACATCCAAGTAGGAAGGGACATACAGTAGAAGATTGTAAGGTAACGAGAGCTATAATTTTCTCAAATGGCTCCATTATTTTCTATCATTGCATGTGGATTTAATTAATTATCATGTTCTTGATTATTTGTTAATTAATGTTGATAATTAATTTTATTGGACCTCGATAATAAACACAAAATCTAGCGATCTGCTCGTTGTCTCTTCCACGACCAATTGGTTAGGCGAGTTACAAGGCTTGAACTTTGAGTTTGGCTAAGTTGTAACTCGAACCAGTTGGTACGACGATGAGACGGTCGTTTGGGAGATATGTCTCCATTTGGATTAATTTTTTAATCCGTGGACATGGAGAGGTCTCTCATGGACGACCAGGTATTCGCTAAGGAAACCCGCCAAGCTATCCAACAACTGGTATCAGAGCTGAGGTTTCCGATTTTGTGTTTAGGATTCATTTACTTTTTGCACATTATCATGTATTTTATTTTTGCCGGATAATAGTAGGATGTGCATAGGCTAACTCTTTGTTGCAGGCACGAGATTCCAACTATTATGGCTTAAATAATGCATGTATGTGATTGGTTGTGCATGGTTGTAATTATTTGAATCCTCAGGGTTGACGAGGCTAAATAGGTATTTAATTTTTGTAATTAAATACGGCACATGTTTAGCCAAGCTTTTATTTACTTTTGATCTAGATTTTATGTACACTCCTTTGTGGAGTATAGGATCGATGGATATAAATAAGTAGCTTATCATCTCTGCTTGGAGATCCCTTCAATGGTGGCTTGCGCATGGTGTAGGGAGGAGCGGACGAGGTAACGACACGACTGGAGGCGCATTGGAGACCAAAGTCATGATAGTTGGAAAAATTTAGAATTTTCTTGTTTATTTGTTTTGGCTTATGTGCTTATCGTGCGTGTGCATGAAAATTCCTCATTATAAATAACTAAGTGGGAGAGGGACTCTAAGGGTCCCGCGACCTCCATTTCTAATTTGACAAGTGATGGGAACAAGCCTGTGCATCGGCTCTGAGTGTCTTTCTCCCCATCGGATGGGCTTGTTCTACGGATCACTGGGTCAGACATGATTATAGAAAATTGTTAAGGAGTGTGTGATTTTCCCCATCGGACGACACATAATCCGTGATAATTTTCTTAGTATCATCTAATATTAAACACTTAGATGCAAATAATAGTATCCTCCCCATCGGAGTCACTGCTATTATTTGTAGGGCCGAAGTGAACCAACTATTAATTTTATTTGTCAAAAAGTTAAGTTGACAAGATAATAAAATTAATAGGTAAAACCTCCTCTTACAAATGTAGAATTCTTATACGTCCACACCATTATGGCATGCAAAATTCTCGGTATTTTGAGGTGTTGGTTGATTTCAAATTTATTGTTTTGAGGAATCAATATGTTTTGAAATCTAAAGTTGTGATTGTTGTGATTCTCAGGTATTTTCAAAATGGCCTTTAACCCACTAGCTGTCATACTTAAGGAAAACAAACTTACTGGCCCTAATTACATAGATTGGAAAAGAAACCTGAACATTGTCCTAACTGTTGATAAGTACAAATATGAACTCTTTGAAGAATGTCCTGAAAAGCCTAGCGAGAATTGTGGTGAAGAGGAGAGGGAGCGTTATAAGAAGTGGGTCAAGGCAAATGAGATGACGCAGTGTTACATTTTGGCATCTATGTCAAATGTATTGCAACATCAGCATCAAGTCATGCCTAGTGCTTATGACATGATGCTAAACCTCAAGGAACTCTTCGGACACCAGAATCAGGCCTCTAGGCAGGTTGTGATGAGGAACTTGATGACGACTACTATGGTCGAGGGGGCACCCGTGAGTGATCATGTCCTTAAGATGATGGATCATCTAAATGAGATTGAGGTCCTTAGAGTAGAGATCGACGGGGAAACCCAAGTCGATTTCATTCTCCAGTCTCTACCTAGGAGTTTTGAGCAGTTCTGCCTAAACTACAATATGAGCAAACATACATATACGTTGGGGGAACTTTTGGCAGAACTCCAGGCGACAGAGGGGTTTTTGTCAGAGTTCTCAGGCCTTGGTTACTCAAAGGGTTTCTACTTCTGTGCCGAAAGGCAAGAAGAAGAAGAAACAAGGTAGGGCCAAGAAGGCAGCAGGATCTCAGGAACCTCGGACTAGCGTGAAGAAGCCGAGAGGCAAGTGCTTCACGTGCAAACAGACTGGACACTGGAAGGCGAACTGTCCCCGTCGTCAAGATAAAGGTATATCTTTCTCTTTTGTCGTTGAAACATGCTTAGCGGTGTTATCTACCGGTACCTGGTGTGTAGATATGGGAGCCACTTATCATGTCTGCAATTCCTTATAGGGGTTCCAAGAAACCCGACGACTAGCTAAAGGAGAGATTATCATCTACATGGGCAATGCTACCGAGGTGGCGGCTATTGCAGTGGGAGACAATTATTTATCGTTTGATAGGAACAAAATTTTGGTTTTGAGAAATTTCCTATATATACCTTCTTTTAGAAAGAACCTTGATTCAGTTTCTAAATTAATAAAGGATGGATATTTTATTGCTTTTAATGACAAAGTTGTTATAAAAAGAAATAGAGAGATTATCTGTTCTGGTACTATGGTAGCAATTTGTATACTCTAGAACCAAAAACTCCCACGATGCAAATAGAAGCTAATAGCTCATCATCTAACCAAAATAAGAGAAAGGAACTTTTTATGATAAACCAAACATATCATTGGCAGCTAAGGCTTGGTCATATTAACCTTAATAGGATTCAGAGGTTGATAGCCGATGGGCCCTTGGGTTCATTGGTGGTGGAAGACTTCCTAAGCAAATACTTGGTCGTCCTTGAGAGACCTCTCTATGTCTACGGATTAAAAAATTAATCCGAATGGAGACCCATCTCTCAACGACCATCTCGTCATCATATCGTTCGGTACAAATTACAACTTGGTCAATCACAAAGATCGAGCCTTGTAATTCTCCTAACCAAACGACAGCGGAAAAGACGATGAGTGGATCGCCGGTTTTTGTGTTTATTGTCGGAGTCCAAATAATTAATTATTATCTACGATTAACAAATAATCAAAACAACAATAATTAATTATTACCCACATGAAATGACGAGACTAAAATAAAAGGAGGCAAGGAAGAGTATATACCTTTTATTACCTTACGATCTTTTACCGTATGACCCTCCCCTCTTGGACGTCGTGTGGGTGACGATCTACCAAGAACCATGGTCACCAAGTCAATCCCTTCTCCTTGCGCTAACCAATCCCTAACCAAAGGGATGTCGCCGGCCACTCTAAGGAAGAAGATAATCCAAGCACAAACCCTACTACTCCTCTCCTCCGCCACTGGCGCCCGAACTGTGAGTTGCTTCAAGACAAAGTTGCAAGTGACATTGCTCCTTGGAAAACAACTTCTCCACAGTCCACAGACGGCGCTCAAGGCCTCTCCATGCACAGCAGCTGGCGGATCTCCTCAGAAGGATCAGAAAGTTGCACCACCAAGGCTGCGTGAAGGATTTTCCTTCACCAAATTTCTCTCTGCCAAGTTGCGTGAAGCACTTGGTCTCTTCACCATGAGCACAAACTCGCTTCCTTAGGCAAAGTCAACTTTGTCGCTTTAAACAAGTCTTTGCTTAGAGAAATCCTTGGAGGCCTTGGAGAAGATGGCGAGAGCCACCTTCTCACTGCCATGAAGAGTTTCTCCACCGAGGAGATGAAGACAAGTTGCGTGGGCAACTTGAAGTCCTCGGCTGTGAAGGTTGCGTGCGCCACCTTGAATCTCCACCTATTGTTCGGCGTGGAGAAGAAGCACATGACCTGCTGTTCGGCGCCACATAAAGAGATAGAGAGGAGGAGAGGAGAGAAGGAGGGCTAGGGTTTTCTAGTGTTTCAAGTGGATTAATTCATTTAACTTGGTTTCATGCCACATGGGGTATATATATAGGGCTACGATAGGGACCATGAGGAGGAGTTGGATCTTGGCCTGCTAATGGATCTAAACCCGATCCATTAATGAAGATCCATTCCACTAAAGAATCCTCATTGAATTACCTCACCAACCCCCATATTTTCATATGGGCTCCACCTATTATGAGCACATTCATCCCTCCGTGTTTAAGATATCGAATGCCCATCGATTAATTTAAATTACTGATAATTTTAATTATTCAACTTCTAACTCCTTGACTAGTACCACTCAATCTTATCATTATGTTGGATCAAATCCCCCTGCAGGGTTTAACATGATGAACCTTATGAGCTCATCAAGGGAGCATCATCATCCCGACTCACCAGGACACGAATACCGTCAATAATCAACGACACATCATATAATTAATATTATTTCCCAACTTACCGGGCCTATCGATTTAGCAAAATAAATATCGCCCATTGGTAAATCAAATAAATAAATATTAACTATACATGCCCATTATTATATCGGTATTTAGGGATTGTACTCCATAATAATTCGAGGTCCAATCCAATTATTAAGTCAGTACAAATTGGATGACCTCTAGTTTTGGTCCTAGTCAATGCACATCCGAGGTCCAATCCAATTATTAAGTCAGTACAAATTGGATGACCTCTAGTTTTGGTCCTAGTCAATGCACACAAAGCACACTAGTGTGATTCTATGGTCAAAACAAACCACACCTAATTACACTATAACCATCCCGATGGTTTGTCCAATTCTATCTCGGCTATGAGCCTCTACTTATACTATGCAAGGAACTGATAACATAATCTTCTGTGCGTCACCACACACCATGTTATCTACAATGCAAAGTATCGAACTTTTATGCATATACTAATATAAATACGCATCTGTGTTGTTGTGATTCTCTTTCAAAATGTGGATGACCATACAGAAAAGGCAAAGCTTTTAGTATACATCCTAACATTTCCAACCTGTGAATCTTGTTTATAAGGTAAGATGACCAAGAGGCCTTTCAAGGCCAAGAGGTATAGGGCCAAAGATGTGTTGGAACTGGTTCATTCTGATTTGTGTGGTCCTATGTCTATCCAGGCTAGAGGTGACTTTGAATACTTCGTCTCTTTTATAGATAATTATTCAAAGTATGGGTACATTTACCTGATGTGCCACAAGTCTAATGCTTTGATAAGTTCAAATAATTCAAGACTAATGTGGAGAAACATCGAGGTAAAAGTATCAAGACACTACGATCAGATCGTGGTGGCGAGTACCTCTTGGGAGAGTTTAGGACTTACTTATCAGAGGCTGGGATTCAATCCCAATTGTCTGCACCCGGTACGCCCCAATAGAATGGTGTAGCAGAAAGAAAGAATAGGACTCTTATGGAGATGGTTAGGTCAATGATGAGCTACTCTGAGTTGTCGGATTCGTTCTAGGGATATGATCTAGAAACGGCAGCGTACATACTGAACTTGGTACCATCTAAGTCAATACCCTCTACTCCCACAGAATTGTGGACTGGGTGAAAGCCTAGTCTAGGACATATTCGGATTTGGGGTAGTCCAGCACATGTACTAAAGGGAGATCCTAATAAGTTAGAATCTCATACAGAAGTGCACCTATTCGTAGGCTATCCTAGAGGGACGAAAGGTGGTCTGTTCTATAGTCCTAAGGATCAAAAGGTAATCGTTAGCACGAATGCCTGATTCTTAGAGGAAGACTATATGATGAACCACAAGCCCATAAGTAGACTTGTTCTTGAGGAATTAAGAGGGGACATTCCGACCTTAGTACCAATTGTACAAGAGGATATACCACAAGTCACTGCACCGCGTGTCACTGAAGATACATAGGTGGTACCTCGTCGTAGTGGGAGGGTTGTTAGACAACCTGAAAGATTCATGTTCTTGGGAGAGTCTTCAGACTTGGTCCCTGGCGAACATGAATCAGATCCCTGGACCTTTGATGAGGCACTCCAAGATAAAGATGTAGATTCTTGGCAAAGGGCAATGAATTCTGAGATAGAATCTATGGATTCTAATCACGTCTGGGAGCTAGTAGAACCACCCAATGGTGTAAAAGCCATTAGATGCAAGTGGATCTACAAGAGAAAGAGAGGATCAGACTAGAAGGTTGAAACCTTCAAAGCTAGGCTTGTTGCGAAAGGGTATACTCAGAAAAAGGGTATCAATTGTGAGGAAACCTTTTCGCCGGTAGCCATGCTTAAGTCTATCCGGATTCTCTTATCTATTGTCGCTCATATGGATTATGAGGTATGGTAGATAGAGGTCAAGACAGCTTTCCTTAACGGAAGTCTTGAGAAAAACATCTATATGAAGCAACCAGAGGGATTCATTGCAAAGGGCAAAGAGCATCTTATGTGTAAGCATAATCGGTCCATTTATGGATTGAAGCAAGCTTCACGATCTTAGAACATCCTCTTTGATGAGGTAATATGGTCTTATGGATTTATTCAAAGTCCGGATGAGTCATGTGTATATAAGAGATGTGACGGAAACGTAGTTGTTTTTCTTGTACTATACATAGATGACATTTTACTCATTGGCAACAATGCCAAAGTGCTGTCAGACGTAAGGGTATGGTTGTCCAAACAATTTGATATGAAGGGCTTAAGAGAAGTAGGGCACATCCTTGGGATCAAGGTTATAAGGGATCGTCAGAAAAGGATGTTGTGCTTATCCCAAGCTTCATACATAGACACAGTCCTAGCTTATTTTAGCATGGATAACTCCAAGAAAGGTTTTCTACCTTTCAGGCATGGAGTTCCTCTGTCTAAGGAGATGTGTCCAAAAACATCAAAGGAGATATAGGAGATGAAGGTGGATCCTTATGCATCGGTTGTAGGAAGCCTCATGTATGCTATGCTATGTACGAGACCGGATATCTGCTTTATCGTGGGTATGGTTAGAAGATATCAGAGTAACCCTGGACAGGACATTGGACTGCGGTAAATCATATACTAAAGTACCTGAGAAGGACTAGGGATTATATATTGGTTTACCTGGCAGACCAATTACTCCCTGTAGGTTATACGGATTCAGATTTTCAATCGGATAAGGACAAAAGTAAGTCTACCTCGGGGTTTGTGTTTACTTTAGGAGGTGGAGCCATAGTATGGAGGAGTGTCAAGTAGAAATGCGTGGCGGACTCCACCATGGAAGCTGAGTATGTGGCAGCCTCAGAGGCAGCCAAGGAAGTGGTATGGCTCAGGAATTTCATGATGGGCTTGGATGTGATTCTTGGTTTGCCCAGATCTATCACTATTTATTGTGATAATAGTGATACAGCTGCAAACTTGAAGGAACCATGAGCCCATAAGGCGATTAAACACATAGAGCGCAAGTACCACCTGATACGAGAAATCGTAAAGCGAGGAGAAATAGCAGTCGCTAAGATTGCATCAGAGGACAACCTGGTGGATCCTTTCACTAAGGCCCTTCTGGCGAGAGCTTTTGATAGGCATGTGGAGGATATGGAAGTCAGATGAATGGCAATGGGAGGAAAGCAGAGTCTTTGAGTATAAGTGGGAGATTGTTAGGATGTATACTAAAAGCCTTGCCTTTTCTGTATGAACATCTACATTTTGAAAGAGAATCACAAGATCACTGTTGCATGTTTATATTAGTATGTGCAAACTGTCTAATGCTTTGCATTGTAGATAACATGGTGTGTGGTGACAAACAAAAGATCATGATACAAATCCCTTGCAGAGTATAAGTAGAGGCTCACAACCGAGATGGAGTTGGACAAACCATCAGGATGGTTGTAGTGTAATTTGGTGTGGTTTATCTTGACCATATAATTACACTAGTGCACTTTGTGTGCATTGAGCAGGACCAACATAGAGGTGATCCAATTTATACAGACTTTATAATTGGATTAGACCTCAGTTTATTATGGAGTACATGCTCTGAACCCCGATATAATAACGGGCACATGTACTTAGTATTTATTTCTTTGATTTACCAATGGGTGAGATTTATTCTGTTAAATTGATAGGCTCGGTAAGTTGGAAAATAATATTGTTTACATGGTGTGATGTTGATTATAGACGGAATCCATGTCCTGGTGAGTCGGGATGATGATGCCCCCTTGATGAGCTCAAAAGGTTCATCATGTTAAATCTTGCAGGTGGACTTGGTCCAACATGATGATAAGGATGAGTGGTACTAGTCAAGGAGTTAGAGGTTGATTAATTTAAATTATCCTTAATTTAAATTAATCAACGGACATTCGATATCTTAAACACGGGGAGAAATTGTACACATAATAGGTTGAGCCCATATGTAAATATGGGGGTTGGTGAGGTAGTTCAATGAAGGACCTTTAATGGAATGTTTCTTCATTAATGGATCGGGTTTGGATCCATTAGCAGGCCAAGACCCAACTCCTCCTCATGGTCCCTATTGTAGCCCTATAAATACCCCATGAAGCCATCATGAAACAAGCCTAAGCCTCTTATTCCTCTCCCTCCCTCTCTCTCTCTCTCTATTTTTCTCTCCCCTAGGGTTTAGGGTGGCCGACGGTGTGGAAGGAAGAAGAGAAATCTCTTTCTCTTCTCTTCTCTCTTTTTCTCTCCACTTGAGGTGTGGCACAAGGAAGGAAGGAGGGTTCTTCTTCATCCTCTTGGTCGGACGCAAGAAAGGTGGGAGGAGGAGGTCGGCGGCGGCATCTCTTGGTTCCCTAGGTTTCCGGTGCCACCAACCTTCAAGGAAGGTCACCGGCGGCTGGTTGAGAAGAAAGCTCATCTCCTTGCCTACTCCTTGGGTCGGCAGTAGCTGTAGGAGGAGAAGGAGGTGCTTCCAAGCAAGGTGAAGGAGAGGAACCCTCTCCTTGTGGGTAGCGGCAACTAGTGTTTACCCTTGGTGGTCGGCGCATGTGGAGAAGAAAGTGGTGGTGCTAGGCTCTTGTTTGGTGACTTCGATTCTTGCTAGATTGTCGCCCACACGACGTCCAAGTAGGGAGGGTCATATAGTAGAAGATCGTAAGGTAACGAGAGGTATAATTTTCTCTCATGGCTCCTTCATTTTCTATCATTGCATGTGGATTTAATTAATTATCATGTTCTTGTTTATTTGTTAATTAATGTTGATAATTAATTATATTGGACCCCGATAATAAATACAAAAACTGGCGATCTGCTCGTCGTCTTTTCCATGACCAATTGGTTAGGCGAGTTACAAGACTTAAACTTTGAGTTTGGCTAAGTTGTAACTCGAACCAGTTGGTACAACGACGAGACGGTTGTTTGGGTGATAGGACTCCACGCTAAAGAATTTTTTTTAAAATACATTATTTTAATTGAAAATCACTAAGACACATAGGAAACTTTCTTGTGGTCAACAAGATTCTTAGGATTGTGTCAGACTTAGGGAAGTTCAAATCAATTAAGTACTTATCTTTTCAAAAATTTATAAGTACTAAGCTTTCCTTAAAATATTTTCAAAAAAAAGGGTACTTGTTTTTAAAAAAAAAGGTTTTTGAAAATCATGTTTTTCTATTAAAAATCTTAAGTATTATCAAAAATCACATTATTGGTACAAATTTTAAACTTAAATTCTTTGTTATTGGCGTTTTTTTTTATGTCTGTCAAAGGGAGAGAGAGTACCTTAAGTTAGATTTTTTTTCAATTTTTGTCTCCCAAGAATTGACCTAAAACCCTTAAACCATAACCTAACTTAAGATTATTGTCAAACATCAAAAAGGGAGAGATTGTTGGTGTAAAAAGAATCAGACATGAATAGTTAACCTCTAGTGTTTCACCTTGGTCAATCTAACCAAGGGTTATGTCAAATACAACTTGATGTTTGGCAGTGTGATTAGCACCCAGGGTTAGTCAGTTTGACCAAGGGTTAGCCAAATAGGACTTGATGTTTGGTAGGGTGATCAAACCTAGATCTGATATGTTTGACAATATACCAAGTTTTGGTTAGTTGGAACAAGGGTTAGCCAAACAGGATCTAATGTTTGGCAAAGAACCCAGGGTTGGTCAGTTTGACCAAGGGATAAGCCAAATAGGACTTGATATTTGGCAATGAGACTAAAATCTATCCAATCAGTTAGACCAAGGACGAAGCCAAATAGGACTTGATGTTTGGCAGAAAGAAGTCTAGTCAAGATCAGATGACTAGCAAAGAAGTCTTTGTCAAGGCACCGAAGACCTAGTGAGTAAAGTCGGGCATGAAGTCCTAGATCAGGGAATTAAGCACAAAGACCTGGCCGAGGGTTAGGCACCGAAGTCCTGGTTCAAAGAATTAGGCACGAAGCCCTGGTCAAGGATGGAGGACGAAATCCTGGTGAGTGAAGCTGGGTCCTACTGAGTGAAACTAGGTGGACAAAGTTCTGGTGAGTGAAGCTGGGCAGAATGACCTGACCTTGGGTTGGGCACGAAATCCTGGTGAGTGAAGCTAGGTAAAAGTCCTAGTGAGTGAAGCAATGTAAGGTAAAGTCCAAGTGAAGCTAGGCAGTGGGAAACCGTATGGAGTTGACCTTAGGTCTTGGAGAGTTAACTTTAAGCAAAAGCCAAGTAGGTCAAGTAGAATTACAGAATTTAGGCTTAGGATTGTTTCTTTGTCTTATGTTTGTTTGTCTTGCAGGATCCTGGAGCTGGAGGTAAGATAAGAGAGCAAACGCAAACCAATAAGGCCAGGAAAAGGAGCACTCAGGCACCCCTAAAGAACCTGGGCACCCCCATGATGAGGGAGCCCTCAAGGGGGTTGAGGCCGCCCCTATCCCGAGTGCCCCTATAGGCATGGGAGCTCCCAAGTGGTAATATTATCCCTCGCATCCTGTTGGCTGGTTGGATTAGATTTGAAACCGTGGAGGGCACCCCAATAGGCTCTCGGGCGCCCGAGTGACTATATCAATTTGGGGTTCGAGCCAAGGTTTCAAAGCATCAATCTCTTTATCCTACTACTCATTCACAGTGAAACTAAAGTGCTAAGGGAAAGTTCTACAACCAAGGAGGCTCCAGGAGGAAGTGTACAACGCTTCAAAGTTCTGGATTGGTCGTGATCGTCAATTCTTGTTGGTTTTCTTTTACTTACAAATTGTAATCACTTTCTTTATTTGTTCTTATATTAAAAATTGTAAGACGGGTTGCTCCGCCTCCGAAAAACTTTTAAAAAAGAGACCACTAGTGGACGGGTGCTTCCCGTGATTAGGCCTTGGACATACTGAGGGGGTTGGGAACCAAGCAAAAATCCCGCGTGTTGATTGTGTTTGTTGTTTCTTATTATTCTACTGCATATTAACACTCTTGATAGAAAGAATGAATGAATGACAAAGTTCAAAAAAAAATGTAAGTCGATATTCAGCTCCCCCCCTCTATCGACGCCACCAATCCCATAAGTCCTAGTGAGTGAAGCCAGGCCCCCCACACCCACATCGAGAAAAGGAAGCATCTCATCCACAATAAAAGGTGCAAGTGTAATTTCTGCAGACAAGAGGGGCATTCTCCTATACTTCCCAGAGAGTTGGTGCCATAGTGAGTAAGCTAGGTTGGTGAAGTCCTGGTGAGTAAAGTTGGGAGCTGGTGCCATAGTGAGTAAGCTAGGTTGGTGAAGTCCTGGTGAGTGAAGCTGGGACCTAGTGATGGAAGCTAGGTTGTGAAGTCCTGGTGAGTGAAGCTGAGACCTAGTGATTGAAGCTAGGTTGGTGAAGTCCTGGTGAGTGAAGTCGGGCCCTAGTGAGTGAAGCTAGGTTGGTGAAGTCCTAGTGAGTGAAGTCGGGCCCTGGTGAGTGAAGGCAAACAATGGGAAGTCCTAGTGAGTAAAGCAAGGCAATGGAAACCCTAAGGTAGTTAATCTTAGAAGTCTTGGAGGAGCGAACTCCAAGCAATTTTGATCGAAAGGCTTCCGGTCGACAAAACCAGCAGATTTTGGTAAATCTAAGTATAAGTTTATCAATGTTATTTTGCTTTACTAATATTGTTATTGTGCTAATTTAGTATTGCAAGAAAGACTTTGTCGATCAAGCGATCAGATATTGAACAGAGTAAGTCCAAACAGGTATGGCAGGTGAGCAAAGGTAAGTTCCTGGAGGAGAGTGTTGTGAGGTCATATCCCGAGGAGACAACCTTAGGTGTTGATCCAATTAAGAGAAACCTACGGAGGTTTTTAAGTTGAGATCAAAACAGGTCTTACTGTCGAGTACTCATGCATTACTTTATGTTATCTATGCTAACCTTTGTTGTGCAAGGTTAATTATTTTATATATTTGATATCCTAACACTCTTGTGCAGGAAACGAATCAGGCAACTGAACAATGGATCAGGCAACTGATCAAACTCAAGCAAATAGCTGCAAATCCAGATTTAGCATGTTTCCAAATATATCTGTCGATGGATAAGTTTATCAGTCGACAGATCCACATATAGAATTGTGTAGGCATGCACTTAGAAAGATTCCTATTCGTCGACCCATTAGGGGTTTGGTTGATGGACTCATTAAATGCTGCAACAGCCGAGTAGAGCAAAAGAGAAGGGCGCATACTTCTATCAACTGAATAGAGGTTCAGTCGACCGATCCTATCAGTAGACTAAACGATTTTTCAGTTGACAGATAGAGGCCTATATAAGGAGCCCGAGTCCAACCTTCTCAAGGCAACTCCTACATGCCTCATTCTTGCTTTCTGCATCAACAAACTACTTCTGATCTACTACTTCGATGTCGAAAGCTCACCAACTCTTCGCGATCTTCTACTACTTCTTTGTCAATATAATCTTTATTTTTTGTAATTGTACTTGCATACTAAAAGGAAGTTAGTAGGTTGTTACTAACATCCCTCACATTTGTACGAAATTGCTTTCTCCGAATGGTTTTTAGAGAAAGGATTAGTGGATTGCCCATCAAGAGCGATCGAAGACTATGGGCCTTAGAGTAGGAGTCATCGAAGGCTCCAAACCATGTAAAAAATGAATTTTAAAAGATCAAGATTCACCCCCCCCCCCTTACTCTTAGACGATCTAACACTATTTTAGATGTCTAAGTTGAGACCATGATCACTAGATCCTTGTCTTGGGATGACAAGGTCTAATTAACTCTTATATAGATATATGTACACACTGTTATACTAACTCGTTGATGCATGCTTTCAATTTCTTGACCAGGGTGGTCCAGGCACCTGGAAGGGATCCAGGTACTTGGAGCCGAAGTGCCTCAAAGGAATAGAGGTTCCTGGGAATGGATAAAACCTCAGCGAGTAAATTCCTATCCGTTGTGGTTGAGACACCTTAATGTGACATAGGCACCAGAATTGAGGTGCTTGGAAGATATATAGGTACATGGATATGGATAAGCTACAACAAGCCCTGATCTAGTTCAGATCCATTCAGATAGAGGCACCTTAGTGGAGATAGAGGCGCCTGGATGACCCTATAAAAGAAGGACCCGACTAGCTCTTCAAAACAACTTTCTTACAAGCTCTGACCATCACTCTGCTACTTTGTCTTCATGCTATGGCTATACTAGTCCTCTACTATGCCCGACCATTGCCGAAAGACCGACACTAAAATACAAGCGCAATTGGATTTTCATCTATGTGTTGGTAACAAGTTTAATATTTTGCACATTTATTTTCTTTCAAAAGGAAAGTGTAGGTTGTTACACTTTCTCATTCTTTTTGTACTCGACTACTCTACCTAGACTTTACCAGTAGAGAGATTTAGTGGATTATCCGTCGAAAAGGTTCAAGACACCTTGATCATGGAGTAGGAGTCATTGAAGGATTCAAACCAAGTAAAACTTCTTGTGTGTTATTTTCTGTTTCATGTTCTATTACTTGGCTTTTCGCTGCGCACTGATTTCGAAAAATTAAAGTTTAAAAAAAACTCACATGATTCACCCACCTTCTCACGTGTATCGATCCAACCTTAACCATGTATAATGACGATCTTTCAAAGGCAATTGCGAAAGCTCTAAAAAATCCAAGTATACAATTCATGATATTTAGAAATAAATACTTCATCTGCTTTCAGTGAGAGTGAAAAATACAATTCACAAAGAAATTGGAGTTGCCAAGTATTGCATAATTATTGACGAAGACCTAGATGACTCAAAAAGAGAGCAAATGTCTATAATATTGAGGTTCGTGGATATTAATGGATTGATTCAAGAACATTTTTTTGTGATTGTTCATATATATGATATTGCCGCTTTAACTTTAAAGAACATTATATATTTTACTTTAACTCACTACAATATGGATGTTCAAAATATTAGAGGACGAGGCTACAATGGTGTTAGTAATATAATGGGTGAGTTTAATGGATTACAAGCTTTGATTATAAAAGATTATAGAAGTACTTATTATGTTCATTGCTTTGTTCATCGATTAAAATTGGCTTCAGTTGCAACATCAAAAAATGTGACACTTCATCGGGGGGATAATAACTTTGATCATTTTGTCTCGATTGCGAGCTTGTTGTTTGAATGCACCATAAAATACTTGAATCAAACTTGATGCCACATTCACAACATCTTGGTTTTACTTGGTGTCTACCTCTTAAGGTGATTATTCCAAGATTAGGGATGACAATTTCCTTCAAACCCGATGGAAGATCCGATATCCGACCCAAATGCGAAGGAGAATATGAAGGGATTTTTTTAACCCGATTAAATAATCAAATAATTAAGTAGGAAGATTTGGATAATTGGGTATGGAGACGTGTCTAGCAGAATCCTACCCATACCCAATCTGAATACTCGATTAAATAATATATATATATATATAATTTCCTTTTCCCAAAACACACTAATTATTTTTGTTGGTGTTTAATATATTTTTATTGAATATGATTAAATTAGAAGTTTGTTATAGATGTTTCATCTATATTGTTTAATTATGTTTTTTTATATGATGTAATATGTTTTTGATGAATGATGATAGTTATATGAAATGATGAAAAACATTAGTATAGAAGATATCCGATCATCTGATGGGTATGAGTATAAGAATAAATATTCGATATCCCCGATGTGTATGTAGATGAAGATGAAAATTAGAAACCTGATGGGGATGGGGATGTATATAATAAATGGGGATGACAGATATAAAATACGACCCAAACCTGATTCATTGCTAAGCCTATCCAAGACTTAGTCCTAGCAATCTACTACTATTAATCTTCTTCTTCTCGAATACCTTCTGGAGTCGGAGAAGCCTCTTACAGAAGTACTACAATGCACAATAGAAAAATGAAGTAAAAAAGAAATTACAATGAGTTATTTGAGAGATTTGACTTCTTTTTCTTCAAATTCTTACACAAAGGATGGATCTTGAGTTCAAGAACTTCTCAACAAGAACTTGGCATGAAAACTTTGGCTTTAGATGGGATCTTTTCCTTGAAATGTAATCCTTCTTCCTTTTATATGAACATTTGAGTCGAACTGAATTGTAGGCTTTATTTCATACATCAGTCAACTGATGCACACTATCAGTTAATTGATATGGTCTACGATAATTGTTAATATCATTAAATAACTTCTCAACCTTCTGAAATATGTCTGCTAAATCGATTAGCTTTTGTTCGATTTCTAAAGTCATGAGTCGCCTGATCGAACACATCAATTGACTAGTACTATAGGAAATTACTATCCTCGAGTATTATAGCAAAAATATTGTAGAGAAAAAATGTTGTAGTATAATTACTATAGCAACCCTATTTTTGGGGATTTACGTCCATTAGTAGATAGATAGTCCTGTTTCAATCTTATCAAAGTTGAATTCTCATCTTGTCTAGTCTCCAATTGATCTTAACCTACCAAGATTTCCTTTGTCCAACATCGAATCAACCTTGACCTGTCGAGATTTCCTATTTCCTAGTATCTAATTAACCTTAACCTGTCACGACTTCCTCATTGCCTAATATCTAATCAACCTTAATCTGTCTGGACTTTATCATTGCTAAATATCAGGTCAACCTTGACCTACCAGAACTTCACACCTCATGTCAACTCCCTATTGGACTTCCGATCACTAAGTGTTTGGTCAACCGTGACCTACTTAGACTTTTTATATGTTGTCAAGTATCCAATCAACCTTGACCTACTTAACTTTTTGCTCAACCGACTTAATATATTGATCGATAGTCAAGTATCTAACTAACTTTGACCTACTTGACGTTTCACTCTCAATGAACAAACATATTGATCAAACATCAAAATCCCAACTCGAGTCAACTCAAACATTGTTGATGTGGAATCCCGTAATTGCATGGAGATATCGTCAAGTAATAAAATATCGATCCATTGGGACTGTTGGTTAGGTACTAGTCGATTAGGCAAGGGTTAGCTATCTAGACTTCGCTAGGTCATAACAGAGAATAGCTTGCTAGAAAAGGAGAGAAAGAGATCTTAGGTCATTGGGGAAGGGTTGGATGGGTGGAATCTAAAATTTCAATTTCGCTACAATGATAGTTGATGCCTTATGTATTGCTCATATCCTAATCTCCATGTCTATGTCTTTGTAGAGATCTTAACTATGTACTAATGATAGTCCTGCAAAAGCGAACCAGAGTACTTCTTACCCCTCTGGCATCCAATGTCATTAGTAGAATAGGTAACCCAGAGAGTATGGTTAAAGGTTGGCCTCTGTCACAGGCTACCCCGGTCATACGTCTCTAGGTTACACTAGACAATTCTTACCACAGGATAGGGAGAAACTCATTAAGTCTTGTTAGCTAACCTCTTGTAAGGGATTAATCTCAATTTAGAGGCAATATCTGAGATGTCTGATTGAAAGGATACCCTTGTCACAGAGGGCTCCTCGGGCATATAATCTCTAACACTCCCTCTACATAGAGACCAAACCCTCACAAATATATGTATTCACCATTCAAACATTTCCACAAGAATATGGTAGGTAACATACATATAAAACAAACATAGACATTTCATTGAATAAGACAAATGCATCAATACATAGTTCATATAACATCATCGCATCTTAGCTACACCCTATATCCTAGATTGGAGAACTACTCCATCACAAGAACAATACAACAAGAAGACAATAAAAATATACTCCACTGTAGGGTATGGCTTGGCGGGTTAACTTAGCGAATACCTAGTCGATCCGAGAGACCTCTCCACGTCTACGGATTAAAAATTAATCCGAGTGGATGTTGGGACCGGGTGCATGTTGACATGGATGCGGGTTCATAATTTTAAAATTAATTACATGCAGCGGAAGGTTTAGCATAAATAATTTCACAAATTATTTAACCACACATCTAAGCATGCAACCTTATATTGTGTAGACATGATCATACATTTAAAATTTTTGCAGAAAGTAAACTAATTTACTTAATACCTCGCGTAATTCGAAGGAAGGGACGAGATCCAACCGTAAGCGTCCCTTGGAAGCTCTGCCTCTATTCGCGTCCACGCCGAGTTTTCTTCAGGATGACTTCGCAAAGCCACGAGTTTCGTGCCGACAAGAACTACTAGATTCTCCAAAGGCACGACAAGAATACCAAGAGAGAGATGGGAAGACTAACCACCAAATGAAGAACGAAATCAAGATTCCGGGAGGAAGGAAGGAGTTGTGCCCCGCTTCTTCTTCTTCTTCGGCAGCTGCTTGGTGGATGAAGCTCACGGCAACAAAGGGGTCCTCCTTTTAGGGCCGGCAGCACTAGAGGAGGGAGAGGGAGAGAAGGAGAGAGAGAGAGGGCTTATTTCTAGATCTCTTAGATTAATTTCCAAGCCTTGCCTTGGTTCCTTTATATAGTAGCCTCTCAATCGCCAAGTCTCCTTTTTATGGAATAAATTTTTATAAGAAATTTATCATATAAATTTTTCTATGAATTATTCCATCATGCCAAGTTTTTATCATAATTTAATTTATGATAAAAACAACCATGTCTCCCTTTTTCTTATGGAAATAAATTTCTTTATATAAATTTATTTATATAAATTTCTTTATCATGGTAAATCAATCCATTATTGATTTTATAAAATAAAATAAACCAATCCATGGTTCATTTTAATTTCCATGAAAATAAATCTCTTTATATAAATTTCTTTATATAAATTTCTTTATCCATAATTTTATAAAACAAACCATGCTCGGTTTATTTTATAATTTAAACCAAAAATTCGGTTTTCCCCTTTTGTTGTGGCCGGCCAAACAAAGAGGGTGGGGACCCTCTTTGGTCGGCCAAACCCAAGCTAAAACCATACGAATTAAACTCATTTAATTCGTCTAATAAGTCTTCCAAAAGACTTAGTCATTTTATGCTTCCGATGCGTCTCTGATAATTTCATATTCGACTTATCTCTCTTGATCGGAAAATCCAATTTTCAACTCGTTTTAAATCCCTCGGATCACTCGTAGTGCGTGTGACTAAATAGGCTTTCGATTTATGTTGGTCGTCCATAATTAACCAATTATAGAACGATCATGAGTGGCACCTAGTAATACATCATGATCCCCAATTAATCGAAAGATCAACGGTTGACCTCAGAAATGATTCTGAAATCCTTCAGCTTTAATGAATCGTGCCTCATTCCCTTCACCATCTTATACTCACTTGGTTCAGGACATGGTCTATGTGTGTCAGTCCCCACTAGGCTGACTACGTCACACCTAGCCCAAGTAATGTCTTTCTCGTCCAACGGATTCTAATTACTCTCATGTTTCTGAGAGATTCATACTCGGAACATGTGATGCTCTGGCCAGAGGCTTCGAGTAACAATCCGACGATAGGCCTTGGGTATACATCTCCTCGCAAGGAGTGGTGAATCCTTTGTAGGTTGTTCAAACATCTTCGGGCACTTTGGCTTATACCCAATCATCCTGGGTTCACACCTCCTTGGAGATTCTTGCTTAAGATGTTAAAGTATAAGTCTTCATGACCAAGATGACTTGAAAACCGCAAGTCAAAGGAACATTGTACTTAAGATGCAGTAAGAGCTTCATTGACATGTCTATATGTAGACTACCATATGAAGTTTTACAGCCAGTCACTCCAATGAACTAGTTCCCTTAACTAGCATTCATGTTTATCTCCGGACATCCCAATGTCACTAACCAGTGAGAATCAGCTGATTAGAGAATAACCCATGCTAGTCTCAACAGAATTCATAATGTCCGTATTTAACAATTCATCGACTAGGGACAATTTCAATACTTCACAATTGCACATGTAGAGATAATCACTAGTTGTGAATTCATCACAAATTCTCTCATGCTGTGAATTATATTGCGGACATTCAGTAAATGAGTTTAAGATCTCAATCAAATACATAAACATGTATACTCAAATAGTAAATATTCATTTATTAAAATAAATGATTACAATCATAAGGTGATTGCCTTAGGACACTTCTCTCATATCACTAACAACCTCCCATTTGTCCTAATGCCAATTGCTACGGTATTCAATACCACAGGCTCTAACATGACCCTTAAACTTGCTTTGAGGCAAGGCCTTAATTAAAGGATCCGCTAAATTCCTTTCAGTGGGAATTTTCTCAATTTGTATATCATTCCTACTTATAATCTCTTTGATCAGATGATAGCGGCGAATCACATGTTTGGATCGCTGATGAGACCTTGGTTCCTTTGCTTGTGCAATAGCTCCATTGTTGTCGCAGTAAACCGGTATTGCTTCATCAATGGTTGGAACCACACCAAGTTCTGAGACAAACTTCTTGATCCAGACTGCTTCTTTCGCTGCTTCCGAAGCTGCAATATATTCCGCTTCCGTAGTGGAATCCGCTTCAGTGTCTTGCTTGGAACTCTTCCAACTTATTGCGCCTCCATTTAAAATAAATACGTATCCGGACTGAGATTTGGAGTTATCCTTATCTGTCTGGAAACTGGCATCTGTATACCCACGTATTATCATATCTCCTTACCCATATATTAGGAACACATCCTTAGCCCTTCTTAAGTACTTAAGGATTGTCTTGACAACCGCCCAATGATCCATTCCTGGATCAGACTGGTATTTGCTTGTGACGCTCAGAGCATACGATACATCGGGCCTAGTACATAACATATCATACATGATAGATCCTATCACGGATGCATAAGCAATCTTATTCATGCAAATCCTCTCGTCTTCTGTGCGCAGACACATAGACTTTGAAAGGTTGATCCCATGCCTGATGGGATGATAACCTTTCTTGGATTCCGACATGCTAAACCTTTTTAGCACTCGGTCTATATATGTAGACTGCGAAAGACCAAGCAATCTTTTTGATCTATCTCTATAGATTCTAATCCCAAGGATATAGGTTTCTTCTCCAGGTCTTTTATGGAGAAAGTTTTGGACAACCAAATTTTAACCGACTGTAAGACTGATATATCGTTTCCTATAAGTAATATGTCATCGACATATAATACTAGGAATACGACTGCACTCCCACTAACCTTCTTGTACACACAAGGTTCGTCAGGATTTTGTGAAAAATCAAACTCTTTGATCGTCTCATCAAAACGGATGTTCCAGCTCCTGGATGCTTGCTTCAGTCCATATATGGATCGTCGAAGCTTGCATATTTTGGTTTTATCAACCGACGTGAAACCTTCAGGTTGTATCATGTATACATCCTCAAGCAGGTTTCCATTAAGGAAAGCTGTTTTCACATCCATTTGCCATATCTCATAATCATAATGAGCTGCTATGGCCAGGAGCATTCGAATGGATTTAAGCATAGCTAATGGCGAATAGGTTTCGTCATAATCAATTCCTTGTTTCTGACGATATCCTTTTGCCACTAATCTAGCCTTAAAGGTAACAACATTACCTTCCATGTCGGTTTTCTTCTTGAAAACCCACTTGCACCCTATGGGCTTAATCCGTTCAGGTGGGTTAACCAAGTCCCATACTTGATTTTCGTACATGGAATCCATTTCCGACTTCATAGCTTCAAGCCATTTGTCCCTTTCTGAACTTTTCAGAACATCATCATAACTGATAGGTTCGTCATTGTTAATGAGTAACACGTCGTTCGATTCACTTATGAGAAATCCGTATCTCTCTGGAATATTGCGTGTCCTATCAGATCTACGAAGAAGTGGTGTTGTTTTAGGTTCAACTGACAGCTCATCATTATGAGTTATTGGTTGTGGGTATAGACTAGGTGTCTCTGTAATGTCTATTGGAGTTTCTTGAACTTCTTCAAGTTCAATACTACTCCCACTATTTTCTTGTAAAAGAAATTCTTTTTCGAGAAATACAGCATGCCTTGAAACAAATACCTTTTGTTCCAAGGGATGATAGAATTGGTAACCCTTTGTTTCCTTAGGGTATCCAATAAATAGACATTTATCAGACTTAGCATCCAATTTGTCTGATACAGTCCGCTTCACATAAGCAGGACAACCTCATATCTTAAGGTGAGTTAAGTGAGGTTTCTTACTATTCCACGTCTCATATGGAGTAGTAGAGACTACCTTGGTCGGGACTCTGTTTAGCAAGTAAACAGCTGTCTTAAGCGCATAGCCCCAAAAGGATTTTGGAAGAGTTGTATGATTCATCATAGATCTAACCATGTCCATCAAGGTTCGGTTACGCCTCTCAGATACACCATTATGCTGTGGTGTATACGGCGGAGTCCATTGCGACAATATCCCATTGTCCCTAAGATAATCTTGAAACTCTTGACTTAAGTATTCACCACCCCGATCGGTTCGAAGTATCTTAATACTTTTGCCAAGCTGTTTCTCTACTTCATTTCTGAACTCTTTGAATTTCTCAAAAGCTTCAGATTTGTGTTTCATCAAGAACACATACCCGAATCGTGAGTGATCATCGATAAAGGTAATGAAGTAGCTATAGCCTCCTTGTGCAAGAGTTGACATTGGTCCATATACATCAGTATGTATTAGACCAAGTAATTCTCCCACTTGATTACCTTTTCCTGAAAAGGGTAATTTGGCCATCTTGCCTTTTAAGCATGATTCGCATGTATCAAATGAACCGAGTTCAAATGATTCCAGAATTCCGCATCGGTGTAATTTGGTCATGCGTTTCTTACTTATATGGCCAAGACGACAATGTCACGTATAGGAGTCTATTTGATTATCTATTCGAGCACGTTTGTTGCTAACTTCGATATTGAAAACGTCACCAGATAAATCTAACGTATAGATATCATTGTATAAAGTTCCCGTCCCATAAAGAACACCATTTAAAGTTATGTAACAACAATTGTTACTAAATGTTAAATGATAACCCTTTTCATTCAAACATGAAATAGATACAATGTTCTTTATTAACGAAGGAACAAAATAACAATTATCCAATTCTAAGACAAGTCTAACAGGGAGCTTTAGCAAATATGTTCCGATGGAAACAGCAGCAATCTTTGCTCCATTTCCAACTCACAAATTCGCTTCTCCCTTGACGAGTCTTCTTCTATTCCTTAGCCCCTTTATGTCATTACATATATGTGAGCTACACCCAGTATCCAGTACCCAGGTGTACGAGGAAATAGAGTGACATTCAATAACGAAGATACCTGAAGAGGATGGGGCATCGGATGCCTTCCTCTTCAAGGACTCAAGATAAACCTTGCAGTTTCTTCGCCAGTCGCCCTCCTTGCCACAGTGATGGCAAGTGCCTTTTGGTGCCTTTTCAGTCTTTTTGGCCTTTTTCTTCCTTCCCTTATTTTGTTCTTTGGGCTTCCTCTTAGAACCTTTCTTTGAGGAACTAACTAACAGTCTCGTCTTCTGATCCTGCTTTACAGAAGGCTCTACAGACTTCAGCAGGTTGAGCAACTCAGGAAACTGGTCTGGAGTTGCATCTTCAGGAGGACGGTTGGGAAGTTGTTCTTCAAGGACATAAGCAAGCTTTTCTACCTTGAGGACTATCCTGAGGTTTCTAAGCCAGTCCATGAAGTTTGGCCCAGTCAGCTTATTGGTGTCCAATATGGAACGTAAATTCAGAGAAGACATGATCAAGTGATTATCCTAGAAATACAAATTGAGCTTATGTGAGAAGAATGATAACGAATGCATCATCATACATTAATTAAATCCTATTTATTTTTCGAATTGAATAACCCTTTTTATCAATTCGGGAGATCGTAGGAACATCTCCAAATAGGTTGATATCCAACCATAGATAAGAACAACCATAGCTGTGGCCATTAAGTTATTCTTAGCTATGAAAGTAGGTAATTATATCGATTACATATTACATATATGTAACTATCACATTATGCTATCAACTAATTGAATGTTTGCATAAATCATTGGGTTGTTAACTCATTAACAAGTATGCAACAATATACATAGCACCCAACTGCACCTCTCTTTACATCGACCTTGGTTGTGGCACAACAAATCGATGCTCCAAGCTTAAGGCTGACCCATTAATCAAGAAACAGTTTTAATATGGTTGGAGCTCATTCAACCATTTAGTCAGACTTGGATGTGTCCACCAACCAAAACTAATGATTGACCTCTGACTCCAACTATATTAATCATAAACTAATTCCATGGTTTGAACATGTTGAGGTTCAAGCCGGGCATGGATGTGTCCATCAACCCAAACGAGAATCAAAACTCTGGTTCTAACCATATTAATGGAAGGTGTTGGCCTTAATATTTTGTAAGGGGTTTTGGGTCTCATCCTTTTCTTTCTAAGCACATTCATGACACATATTTATGTCATGTACTAACGATTTCCTTAATAAATTATGTATGTGACTTAATTTATCAAGCCTCATTAATTGAATTATGAACCGAATCCTTATTCCAATTTCATACTTTATTCAAGGAATTATTTTGGAAAGTAATTTCCTAAATTGTTATAATCAATTTCGGAAATAATATGTTTAAGACTTTGATTTCTCTAAATCAAATCTTATTAAATTAAGAGACAGATTCCCTTAATTCAACCACATATTATTTTCATGAAAATCTTATTTAAGGAAATAAAGTCTATAGGAAATAATTTTCCTAATTAATTTTGGAGACAACAATATGTAAAATCAAATAAGAAAATTATCGTTTGAGAATCACCTCAAAATTTTCCAAGACTTGATCACATATTTTATTTATGGACTAATTAATTACAACAAATTATTTTCTTTGGGTGGCACCCCGAGGCTCAGATACCCAAAGAAAAGAAATTTATCGTAAATCTAATTTGGCCCGCTCCTCGAGGCGTAGCCAAAATTAAACATGACAATTCTTATTCAAAATAGGAAATTAAATTACAACAACTAACTTTAATTTGGGTGGCTCCCCGAGGCACTCCCCAAAGTAAAAAATTTTGTTAATAATTTAAAACCAAATCGAATTTAATTGTCAATTAATGATCCATAAATTTGTTTAGACTTTCTTGAAAGAAAGTGCCCAAAATTGCGAGCTTTCCATAATAGGTTTTCAGAATAATTATAAGTTTCTGGTACAAAGAAAACTTACATATTTCCAAAATTGAAAATTTTCCAAAATAGAAAATTTCCAAAATTGGAAAGTTTCCAAAAATGGGAAGTTTTCACAATTATTATAAAATTTCAGAAACTAGGATATTTCAAAAGTTTGCGAAATTTCATGAGGATTTCCAAACTTTGAAATTCCTAAATCTAAAATTTATCATAATTGGAAAGTTTCCATAATTGGAAAATTTTTCAAAATTGAGATCATGACAAAGTTTTTCGTAAAACAATTATATGATTATGTCGAACACTAACCGGCTCTGATACCACTATTGGGACCGGGTGCATGTTGACATGGATGCGGGTTCGTAATTTTAAAATTAATTACGTGCTGCGGAAGGTTTAGCCTAAATAATTTCACAAATTATTTAACCACACATCTAAGCATGCAACCTTATATTGTGTAGACATGATCATACATTTAATATTTTGTAGAAAGTAAACTAATTTACTTAATACCTCGCATAACTCGAAGGAAGGGACGAGATCCAACCGTAAGCGTCCCTTGGAAGCTCCGCCTCTATTCGCGTCCACGCCGAGTTTTCTTCGGGATGACTTCGCAAAGCCACGAGTTTCGTGCCGACAAGAACTACTAGATTCACCAAAGGCACGACAAGAATACCAAGAGAGTGATGGGAAGACTAACCACGAAACGAAGAACGGAATCAAGATTCTGGGAGGAAGGAAGGAGTTGAGCCCCGCTTCTTCTTCTTCTTCGGCAGCTGCTTGGTGGATGAAGCTCACGGCAACAAAGGGGTCCTCCTTTTAGGGCCGGCGGCACTAGAGGAGGGAGAGGGAGAGAAGGAGAGAGAGAGAGGGCTTATTTCTAGATCTCTTAGATTAATTTCCAAGCCTTGCCTTGGTTCCTTTATATAGTAGTCTCTCAATCGCCAAGTCTCCTTTTTATGGAATAAATTTTTATAAGAAATTTATCATATAAATTTTTCTATGAATTATTCCATCATGCCAAGTTTTTATCATAATTTAATTTATGATAAAAACAACCATGTCTCCCTTTTTCTTATGGAAAGAAATTTCTCTATATAAATTTATTTATATAAATTTCTTTATCATGGTAAATCAATCCATTATTGATTTTATAAAATAAAATAAACCAATCCATGGTTCATTTTAATTTCCATGAAAATAAATCTCTTTATATAAATTTCTTTATCCATAATTTTATAAAACAAACCACGCTTGGTTTATTTTATAATTTGAACCAAAAATTTGGTTTTCCCCTTTTGTTGTGGCCGGCCAAACAAAGAGGGTGGGGACCCTCTTTGGCCGGCCAAACCCAAGCTAAAACCATACGAATTAAACTCATTTAATTCGTCCAATAAGTCTTCCAAAAGACTTAGCCATTTTATGCTTCCGATGCGTCTCTGATAAATTCAGATTCGACTTATCTCTCTTGATCGGAAAATCCAATTTTCAACTTGTTTTAAATCCCTCGGATCACTCGTAGTGCGTGTGACTAAATAGGCTTTCGATTTATGTTGGCCGTCCATAATTAACCAATTATAGAACGATCATGTGTAACGCCCGCCCTTATATCTACTCTCGGGCGGGGTTACGTAATAATTAATCATACTTTTTTTTTTCTTCTAGCATGGCATTAAAACAACAACGCAAGGGCTAAGGACTGAGCATGCTTGTTTAACTATCAAAGTCATTCTATAACATAATAATATCACTAGTAATGTAACTCATAACATAATCAAGTATAAGAGACCTCCAAGGTAAACACTATCATGTCATGTCAATCCTAATCACTAACACTTATTGTCAAGGGAACATAAACATAAACATAAATATGTAGATATAGAAGTCTTTCTTTACCGAGCCACCACCCCACACATCTTCAGCCTTCCTGCCTCTTCCTTTAGTTCATGTGTTCCTTACCCTTATCTGCAGCATAAGACAACACATAACTAGTAAGCATAAAAGCTTAGTAAGGATCCGGTCCTACTCGCAAAATCCATACGAAAGCATACAGCGTGTGTACATAACAAGACATAAGCATGAGTTCATCATAGCATACTAAACATCAAGTTTCTAAGCATGCAGCATATAGAATTTTAAGCATACCTATCACATGCAATAAATGTTTTTCAAAGCAGTTCCATAATGGTATTACTTAAAAATACATCCATATCATATTGGGCCCTGTTGTGTACCAACTATCGCGCGGAACTATTGCGCGTTCCCTAATGAATTGGGGTAGCGAGCCACCAATTAATTAGAGCAGGACCCTTCCGTCCTACCGGAGCCATGACCTTACGTTAACATGCACCCCGGATTTGTTTAACGACCCCCTTATGAGTCGGGTACACAACTTCAAAAGTAAAATACTTATCATGTTTTTACATATATGCTAAGGAGTACTCCAAATCACTTCTTACAGGACACACCACTCTTCAAGGGTGCTCATGATCCCGGAGGGACACACCACACAACATAAGGGGTGCTCTTGATCCCATACTTAGTAGAGTATCCGTCCAAGCATTTTAACATACCACATGCAATTTCATAAGTGTGACCCATGGGCTATAAGACATGCTCATACATACATCATAATTCAACCACTTAACATACTTTAGATCTGACAAGATTTGGTCACATAGGTCATACTCATATCATAGGAAGTGGTAGCATGCTAGCAATTAAGATTTCAATCAGACATCTCATTTAAACACCTCATGCATAAATATATCATAGCATGCTAACAATTAAGGTTTCAATATCAACCATTCCATTTAACACCACATGCATATACATATAATCCTCCCCAACCATAAACATATATCATAAGGTAGTTTGACCTTGACAAACCCTAGTCCTAGTGGGTTGGCTGAAACATCAAGAGTAGGGAAAGATTAGGACTTTTGCATTGATCATTCACACAAACAATGATACAAACACCTTGTATACAATATCATACCATACACTAAGCATGAATATTTTCTAGGGTAATTCAACACTCCTTAACCCTAATTCATTGCTTTGGCCAAAACCCTTACAAACCCTAAACCTTAGTTGTTGTCATCACAAAATGAAGGGTCACCACATATGTGGATACCCTAAGTCCTAAGGGTTCTTTTCATGTATCAAAAAGTAGCCAAACACTTCCCTTTGGAAGTGGCCGAACCCTATACAAGGACAACCCTAGGTTTTTTTATTCATCACATTTGAAGGATACAACACACACATATACCCTAAGTTCCAAGGGGTCTACACATGTAACAAGAAGAAATCAAGGCCTCCTCTTTGAGGTTGGCCGAAAGTCACACAAGGATATAACCCTAGGTTTTTTTTGTTCACAACATTTTGATTAAACCCCATATGCATATACCCTAAGTTCCAAGGGTCTACTAGTGTAATAAAAAAAGGAACCAAAGCCTTCCCCTAAGGGGGTGGCCGAAACATGCCAAGGGGAAAAAGTCCCCATTTTTTTTTTTGAAACAATCAAGGAAACAACACATACGATATCCATTACACTGCAGGCGAGGGGATACATACATCCTTTCGCTTGAGTTTCTTCTCCTCTTAAAATCTTAGGGTACCCTTAAAGAAGAAGAAGATGAGAGTTTCCCTTGTTAGTCTTCTCTAGCAACCTTGGCCCTAGTAGAGGGCAAGAACCTTCAATGGATTCCTTTCTCCTTCCAATTCCCTAGGGTTAAAACCTTAGGGTTCACTTTTTTTCGAGAATGAAAAGAGAAGAAGAAGAAGTGGATTTCGGTGATGAGAGGGAGGAAGAAGAAGAAGAAGAGGAAGTTATTCCAACTTCCCTTATTTATATTTTTCTCATGAAGAGACATGTCTCTTCACTTCCATAGCTTTTAACAAGCATGTTTCTTATTCCCTCTACAAGAAACATTGCTTGGTTCATTGGTTATGACATGGTGAGTGCAACTAGGAGGTTCAAGGTTCAATCCTTGCTTCCTCCTTTTTATCACATTTTGCACTAATCCATATCAAAGCCCATTAAGCCAAGCCCATCATGAAATTTCATAATATTAATAATATTTCATGAATTTCATAATATTTCATGTTCATGAATTCATAATATTTTCTAATATCCATGATAATATTTCATGAATTTTATAATATTTCATATTCATGAATTCATAATATCTTCTAATATCCATGATAATATTTCATGAATTTCATAATATTTCATATTCATGAATTCATAATATTTTCTAATATCCATGATAATATTTCATGAATTTCATAATATTTCATATTCATGCATTCATAATATTTCCTGATATCCATAATACTATTTCATGAATTTCATGATATTTTGTAACATTATATATGGGAAAATTTTGGGGCGTTACATCATGAGTGGCACCTAGTAGTACATCATGATCCCCAATTAATCGAAAGATCAACGGTTGACCTCAGAAATGATACTGAAACCCTTCAGCAGCTTTAATGAATCGTGCCTCATTCCCTTCACCATCTTATACCCACTTGGTTCAGGACATGGTCTATGTGTGTCAGTCCCCACTAGGCTGACTACGTCACACCTAGCCCAAGTAATGTCTTTCTCATCCAACGGATTCTAATTACTCTCATGTTTCTGAGAGATTCATACTTGGAACATGTGATGCTCTGGCCAGAGGCTTCGAGTAACAATCCGACGATAGGCCTTGGGTATACATCTCCTCGCAAGGAGTGGTGAATCCTTTGTAGGTTGTTCAAACATCTTCGGGCACTTCGGCTTATACCCAATCATCCTGGGTTCACACCTCCTTGGAGATGCTTGCTTAAGATGTTAAAGTATATGTCTTCATGACCAAGATGACTTGAACACCGCAAGTCAAAGGAACATCGCACTTAAGCTGCAGTAAGAACTTCATTGACATGTCTATATGTAGACTACCATATGAAGTTTTACAGTCAGTCACTCCAATGAACTAGTTCCCTTAACTAGCATTCATGTTTATCTCCGGACATCCCAATGTCACCAGCCAGTGAGAATCAGCTGATTAGAGAATAACCTATGCTAGTCTCAACAGAATTGATAGTGTCCGTATTTATCAATTCATCGACTAGGGACAATTTCAATACTTCACAATTGCACATGTAGAGATAATCACTAGTTGTGAATTCATCACAAATTCTCTCATGCTATGAATTGTATTGCGGACATTCAGTAAATGAGTTTAAGATCTCAATCAAATACATAAACATGTATACTCAAATAGTGAATATTCATTTATTAAAATAAATGATTACAATCATAAGGCGATTGCCTTAGGATACTTCTCTCATATCACTAACAGTGGAGACCCGTCTCCCATCGACTGTCTCGTGCCATATCGAACGATCCAAATTACAACTTAGTCAATTACCAAAATTGGCCTTGAAATTTGCTCGACCGTTCGACCATGAAAAAGGTGACGAGTTGATCGCCGGCTTTTGTGTTTATGGTTGGGGTCCAGTTAAGAATTTATTCATCATATTTTGGGATCAAAATAATAAATTCTCAAACATGAAATAATGAGGCATATAACCATGGCACAAAATCAACATAAGAAAATAAAAAGGAGCATAGGGAATGGTATACCTTTCCAATCACCTCGCGGTCTTCTACCTTATGTCCCTCCTTTCGCGAACGTCGTGTGGGCAACGATCTTCCACGATCCGAGATCACTGAGGCCTCCAAAAGAGTTCTCCTTCTCACCTTGGCCGAAAAAGGAAAAGCCCTAATCTAGGGTTTCCTTTGCCGCCGGCACCTTCTTCCTCTTCCCTTGCGCCGCCGACCACCGGAGCTGCTCCAAGCCCTCCGGTTCGACAGCAGACCTAGTGAGGAAGCAGAAGGAGATGAATAAGGAGAGAATCCTTACCCAAACCAGCCCGTAAACCTCCTCTCCCTCAACCTTGCGCCGCCTTCTTCCAGCCGCCGGCCACCTCTCTAACCACGGCAAGCACCACAAAAGGTAGAGGACTCCTCTACCTTGCCTCTGTGATCCCCAGCCGAAGTATCAAGGAGAGGGAAAGAAGAACCAAGGAGTAAAACTCCTTTTCTTCTTTGTTGCGCCGGTCGAACCCTAGGAGAGAAGGAAGAGAGAGATTAGGAGAGAGGCTTAGGGTGTCAACTCTTGGATTAGGCTTGGTTTATTGATCTCATAGGGTATTTATAGGGCTAAGGTAGGGACCAAGAGGAGGAGTTGGTTCTTGGCCCACTAATGGATCTAAACCCGATCCATTAATTAAGATCCATTCCACTAAAAGATCTTAATTGAACTTCCTCACCAACCCCCCATATTTTCATATGAGCTCCACATATTACGAGTCATCCATCCCCCCGTGTTTAAGATCTCGTATGCCCGTTAATTAATTATATTACTAACAATTTAAATTAATTAACTTCTGGATCCTTGATTAGTACCACTCAACCTTATCAACGTGCTGGATCAAATCCACCTGCAGGGTTTAGCACGATGAACCTTTTGAGCTCATCAAGAGGGCATCATCATCCTGACTCCCCAGGACATGGATTCCGTCAATAATTATCGGCACATCATATTATTAATATTATCTCCCAACATACCGAGTCTATTGATCTAATAGAATAGATCTCGCCCATTGATAAATTAAAGAAATAATAATTAATAATATATGCCCAATATTATTTCGGGATTAAGGGATCGTCCTCCATAATATAAACTGAGGTCCTACCCAATTATCTAGTCAGTACAAATCGGATAACCTCGGGTTTTGGTCCTGCTCAATGTACTCATAGCACACTAGTGTAGTTCTATGGTCAAGACCAACCACACCTAACTACACTATGTTGGGAACGAGATGGCTATAAAGGGGGGGTGAATATAGACAATCGCTTGCCCCTTGAAAACTTATCACGATTTCTGCA
This sequence comes from Boesenbergia rotunda, assembly GCA_024364735.1. Taxonomy (NCBI): domain Eukaryota; kingdom Viridiplantae; phylum Streptophyta; class Magnoliopsida; order Zingiberales; family Zingiberaceae; genus Boesenbergia; species Boesenbergia rotunda. Next base: position 4,466 of record JAGFNQ010002474.1, on the reverse strand, counting down.
ACTCAAATATCAGTAGCACAGCGGAAAGAATGGAGAACAGAGTATGCAGAAAAACAAATGAAAGCAAAGCACACACAACTAGCAAGATCGCTAACAAGGAGGGTTTACAAGGTTCGGGGATAACTTGCCCCTACTCCTTGGCGTGCCCTTGAGGTGGGCGATCCCTTGATCGTCGGCAGATCAAGCCCCGGTTAACACCGGATATGAAGCAACCTCCTTCTCGGTGGAGAAACCTCTCCACAGTGTGTTTCAAACAATGATATATAATGAGCACAATGAAACAACAACAAGAAAGATCTTACTCAAACACTTAGCAAGGATTAAACACAGCAAGCTTCCCGAGCTCCACCCAGTGGCGATCTCATGCAGACCCCTGTCTGCTTCGTGTCTTCCCACTGTCGGACTCCCAGCTTCTTGTTTTCTCCTTCAAGCGCTCAAGTATGATGAATGCTTCTCAATAGCTTGCTTAGAATGGATGAAGAACTCAAGAACAGCAAGCTTCTATCAGCAGAACGCAAGAACACACAGGTTTTCAAAACTGAATCTAATACTGAACTCAACTCTCGCGTTCCTTTTTGTTTCTCCGCCAAGCGACAGGTGACACCATCTCTGTAGCTCCCAGCTACTCTTCTGCCAACGCCAGCCTCTACTGAGCTATCTCTGGACTCACTGAGCTCCTCAGTCGAGCTCCAGTCTTAGCTCCAGTCCGCAGCTCGCCGTTGCAACCTGAGATGGGAAAAGGGACAAACCTGCTCCAAGGAAAGCACTCTTTGACTTCTCCTTGAGTGTTTGAATCCTCCCCTGTCACCTGAAACTCAATTAGAGCATTAGAGCAGAAGATCACAAAGCATATCACATACATCAGCAAATCGGATACGATCAGACGCACTGACGACGTCTGACAGTGAAATTTGAATTAAAGTGATCGGTCACCGGACCGATCCAGGGTGTGTGGATCGATCACCAGACCGATCCACTGCTTTGCTGGGATTCCCAGCTCTCGCAGCTATACACGCCTGATCGGTCACCGGACCGATCAGGGTGAATCCTGATCGGTCACCAGACCGATCAGATCGGATCCTGATCGATCATTCAGACCGATCAAAGCAGATGAACAGTTACTTTTTAATCAAACCCAAGATTCCTGATCGGTCACCGAACCGATCCAAGGCTCTGATCAGCAAGGGAACTCACTCACTGTTTGCTCCCTGATCGGTCGCCAGACCGATCAGGAGCAAGACAGCAAGGAAGCAGCCTGCTCCCTGATCGGTCTCCGAATCGATCAGGAGCCACACAGTAGATTCCCAATCTCACTGTGCGCTCCCTGATCGGTCACCAGTCCGATCAGACATAGCTGGATCGGTCACCAGACCGATCCACTAAGGAGCAGTGTGCCAACAGTCCCTGATCGGTTACCAGACCGATCCAGTGACTCTACCCAGCCCTCCAAGCTAGGGATTCATCCACCTTAGCCCTCCAAGCTAAGGATTTTTCCATCTAACTCTCCAAGTTGGGAATTTGCACCTAACCCTCCAAGTTAGGACTTTTCACCTAGCCCTCCAAGCTAGGACTTTTCACCTAGCCCTCCAAGCTAGGACTTTTCACCCAACTCTTCCGAGTTAGAACATCATCCAACCTAGCCCTCCAAGCTAGGCACCTGACCCTCCAAGCCAGGACTTTTTCACCTAATTCTCCAGGATGGGAATTTGCACCTAACCCTCCAAGTTAGGTCTTTTCACCTAGCCCTCCAAGCTAGGACTTTTCACCCAACCCTTCCGAATTAGAACTTTTCCAACACTTAACCTCCCAGGTTAGGATTTTCCAACATCATGCCTAATCCTCGATTAGGACTTAATCATAATCATCACAATCATCACACCTAACCTCCCAGGTTAGGGTTTTCCATATCATGCCTAATCCTCGATCAGGACTTAATCATAATCCACCTAACCTCCCAGATTAGGATTTTCCATATCATAATCATCCTCCTAAACTAAAATCGTTGTCAACACCAAAACAACAATCAGGGCCAGACTGCATCAACAATCTCCCCCTTTTTATTGTTTGACAACCCGATTTTAAGTTTAGGGATTCTCAATCAATTTTCCAACATTATGAATCATAGGGGAATCCAGATCCTCCCCCTACAACATGGTCATTCTAAACTTAACCAATCACACTCTCTCCCCCTTTGTCGAATACCGAAAAGGGGTAAGAGGGACTGTTAAGATAAACTCCCCCTCAAACCTAGAGGGTCCCAACTCAAAAATGTGATAATTTGTGGATTAATCATACGAACACATGTGAAAAGATTAAGGTAAGACATAGCAGTCACATGTATCATATGAGAATGAAATATAGTCTCCCAAAGCATGCCATAATATTCATAAGGATCAACTAGACATGGCAATATAAGCATGAATATGGCAATCAAATAATCATGCAGATAATAGATATACAATCAGCATGGCATTAACAATAGTAGAGTAAGCATGACAGATAAAATATATGGGTCAAAGCATGAAAGCATCCAAACACGTAGCAAAATATGTGTGACTCAAGGGCACAACAACAAAGTCAGAGGGCATATAGCCCAAAAAGTCATGCAACACAGATCATGATAAAACAACAACTATCCGAGGTCAAGTGTCAGTAGGAGGGTCATCATCGCGCATAAGGTCGTCCATCGCAGCATTGGTAGGAGCATAAGACCCTGGTGCAGAACTCGCAGAAGGTGCACCTCCAGGAAATGTGTGGCTGTGCCACTCATCATACCACGTCTGCTGGAGTGTGCGGGTCCCTGAGAGGTCGGTCTCGATCCTGGTCAGTCGGGAATCGAAAGAGCGAAAACTCGAACGAAACTCCTCACGATCTGCCGCCCCCAGCTGAATAAGCTCCTGAACAGTCTGATCTAGCTCTGAGATCTGCCATCGGAGATCCGGATCCGGCTCATCATAGTCATCGTCATCAGCAACAGCGGCTGGCGCCTGACCCTGTGGAACTCCCCGTGGTAACTCCCCAAGAACCCTACCATCTTTCCAGATCAACATCCGATCGGGCCCCCGAATAATGATGCCAGACTTGGCGAAGGCACGCCGGCCAAGTCTGCAATCCTGTCGTACCATGGGCACCGTCCGACCCTTGGAAACATCAACACCTACTGACATGAGCCAGTCGGTGATGACGTGACCAAAAGGCATGTAGACAGTGCGGCGGCTGGACTCCTCTCGATAAGACAAAATGGACTGGAAGATGCTCTCCATAATATCGAAATCTGAACGGCTGTGCATGCCGTAGAGCATCAAGCAGTGATAGGGTCGGATCTCAGCTAAGGGTTTTGAGGTGATTGGAAGAATACAATTGGTAATGATCTTGAATAGTATATAACTAGAGGGAGACAGACGTAGTGCAGCAAATGTAGGAAAGTCAGGTCCAAGCTCATCAAGACCGGCTGGACGCGGATAACCAAAGAAATACTGATGGATGGAATCAGGGGTAACGTCTGCAAAGGGTGCTAGCAGAGGCTTAGGAAGGTCAGGATAAAGCGAATAAAGATTCGGTGATCGTCGACCACCCAGGTACTCAGCCAAAATCTCATATGAAAAGTCAAGGTTCATCTTCCCGACTCGAGTGGTGAACTCGAAACCCCCTTTAGAGCTTGGTTGTAGGTTGTTGTAAAATTCGGAGACGAGATCGTAATTTATGGTACTTTCCAAAGAAAGAAGAAACCCCAGATTGTAATAAGTAACAATCTCCATAACAGAAGGGCAGTATTCTGTTAGGAAAGGAATGTCAATGGATCTGCAGGATAAAAGTTTGAATGTCCTAGCTTGAAAGGCTTGCTCACAAGCCGCATTTGGGAACCTGGAGCTAGAGGAGGGCTATGGCCTTCTGGAAGAGGAGGAAGGAGTCTTCCCCCTCGGATTTCCCTCCATGCTTTCTTTTCCTTTAGATGATTTTCTAAGGAGATTTGAGTTGATCATGACACATAGATTGAATCACATAAGAGTTGATCATAGGATGAGACCCAATCAAAAGATAGATAAGAAATTTTTGGTCATAAGATGAGGAAGAGGGTCACGGCACAGACACAAGGAACAAGAGATCACAGCAAGAACAAGAACACAAATACGATTAGCTTCACAAATATATATTTCATGATCTCTTGGAAATGGGAAATGAAGCCAAACACTTACTTTGGTGCCATTGAAATTGTTTGAAAGACTTCGACAGAGAAGAACGTGCGTGAAGGAAAAGCCTTCAAGCCGGAGAAACCCGCCCGCAGAGGAGGTCGCACGAGCGTGAAGGAAGACGCAGAGACTTCTCTTGCTCGTTCGCACAGGGTGTTTCGGCGCTAGGGTTCGGGAAAACGAAGATTTGGAGAGTTAATCGGTTGGTGGATCGGTCCACCAACCAAAATTTAATGCAGTTGATCGGATCACCGTTCGATCAGATCGCGTCCAGAT
>JAGFNQ010002473.1:271240-329786 GCA_024364735.1 Boesenbergia rotunda | reverse complement strand
CCGTGAAGGATGGCATGGAGCAAGCTGGAGGCTTGCGTGCATCCAAGGGACGGAGCCGAAGATGAAGAGGGTGCGAAGGCAACAGTCGAGGCTGCGGAGGAGGAGTCAGTCGAGTCGTGAGGGTACGAGTGCAGTGTGATTGTACTCGGGAAATCCTAGGGTTTGAGTGCGGAGTGGAATGTACTCAGGAAGGGTAACCTTGTCACGCCCCCAGAGGCACATGCTTCCTCGAAAATCGGGCAGCATCTCCCCTGTACGGCGGACAATATGAGGCAATTATACATATATCTCACCAATATAGCTCAGCCACAAGCGGCTGGCATCACAATAATAAGTAAACAACACATCCACGCAGTTTATATTGAAACAATATAATAATGGGTGCTCAGCCACCTTAAACATAGAAGAAAGTCACAATCTAACGAGAACTCAGAAGTCTCTGAAATAATAATAGTAAAACCAGTCCGACCACTGTTAAACAAATAAAATATGGAAAACTAACACAATACGAAATAGAAACCGCTAAACCAAACCGACACGGTGGGACTGAGGGACTGGCAACTGGATCATCTCCTGGCTCCAAGCAATACCACTACCTGCTATCTGAAACAACAAAAAGGGAAGCAGGGGTGGTGAGTCCGGGCGGACTCTGCGGGTATATGAGTAGACAATAAGCATGACATAAATAAGATAACGATGTAGAGAATCAAAAGGTACAGTCCATAAGAAATGTCAGATTTACCTAATCATGCATAACCAATATAATACGACATGGTATAAAGTCCGAATAACGACTAAACAGGTATAGAACAACTCAACAACAATAATATCAAGATAGACATGCATGTCATACATATGCAACAATCATAGCTCATATCAGTGCATCAAACACAAACAAATGCATAAAAGAAATACGTATGCACATGATGCAATGACATGTGTCACCCCTGACGCCAGTCAAGCCGTCAACACATCCCATCTGTGTGACCGAGTGGGTAGGGCTGTGACAACTGTACCACTCCAACAACAATAATAATATCACATACAACAATAAATACCACATAAGGCGTGGTTGAGTGGACAGGATGCTGGGGAGCACACACTCCAGACCCCGGTACATTGAGGGAGCTATCAACAGCTACAATATATATATCCCTCGAAAAACAACAACGGTGAGGGTGAGCTACCAACAGCTTATCCCTCTAAAATAACGGTGAGGGGTGTCACTGTCTGGCATGACAGGACAAACACTCGCACTCTAACCACTACCATGACATCATGTGGTTGAGTGACTCGAGCAACAATATGACTAACGACGACTTAACCAAATGTAAGCCAACAGTCGTTAGTATGCAATGTGCAAGTATGGTGGCATGATATACGATGCACGAACAATCGGAGAAACAACGATGCAATAAAATCCAACGAGTATACGATGCATCAATACAACCAATCCAGAAATCGCAATCCAACGATTATGCACCTACACTACTAGGTAGGGTATTTCTAATGCCAAATAAATCTATCTGTGTTTAATGGACTTCTAAGTGCTCGCGTATAAACGGCACTTTACAGAATAGAAAACCAACCGAGGACTGTACAGATACGAAATTAGGAATACTCAAAGATCAACGAAGAATAAGTCTCAACGACGATGTTTTAATTTACGATAAAGAACAAGGTCAAGCAATCCTATCAGACATAATATAGCCATGCTTTTATGGTAAAGAAAGCTACTCGAATACAAAGGAGAAGTACCCGCCTTTTATTTGTAGAACGTGTCCAAGAGAACCTCCTCGTGACCAACCGTATAACTCCGAATCAAGGTCCTGGGTAAATGATATGTTTAGCTAATTATAACAATTAAATAAATTAGCTAACTAAAATACTAAACCTAATTAGGATATATCCTAGCTACAACATGTACTTTAATCAAATCTCCAACAACAGGAGGTTCATTACTAACATAATTATCCTCTCACTAAAACGACACGATGGTGACTAATTCCTTCGCATCTACTCTCACATATTGGATTGCACTGAATTTCATTATTTCATCCTCAACTCTTAAATATACCTGGTACTTCATCATTACTAAACAAGAGATACTAAATAATTTAAGAACAACTTATACTAAAGCACTGCTAAGAACTAACACTAGAACTACGATCAAACCCATCTCATATCTAAAGATTGCACACTGCTCGCTACTGTCAAGTTTGTCACAGCACCTAAAAATACAATTGTAGTCAAGAATAAATGCTATCCAAATACTCGAATAGAGTACAAATCAAAAACTCAATCGAAAATCCATTGATCCCATCCAAACAGTGAGTTTCGAAAATCAAATAACACCTCATCCAATTAAATCAACTTCATTATCGAATTGAATAAGATCATAGGTAGGAATCTAAACTCAAAACAAATAATCCTTACCTGATTCGGCAGGAAGAAGAAAAGGTCAGTGATCGGGAAACTCTGATGGATGGTCGACGCAAGCAATAGGACGAGACGAGGAACAGAGGTAGGCTAGTAGTGGCGCCTTTGCTCTTGGCCGGCAAGGATCTGCGGATTCCCTTTGCGCGCAGAAATCAACCCGGCTAGCGTTTCGCGCGAGGTAGGGTGCACGGGCGTGCGACTGCAACACTCTGCTCGTGCTCGACGCCGGAGGAGAGAAGGTCGGGCGGCGGTGGCTATCGCGAGGGAAAGGAACCGCTCGGGCGGTTTTTCGGCGCCGCTCGCAACGAAGGGGGAGAAGGGAACGGCGAAGAGGCGAGAGGGGTTCGGGTGAATGGGGGGAAGTTAGGGCTTAGGGCTTTTTATATATATAACTTATCTTTGGCTTTTTACAAATAAACCCAACAATTTTGAAAAATTGCAATTAGGTCCCTATTTTCGAAATTCACCTTTTTAACTCGAAAAATTTGATATTTAACAAACCTTAGGTGGGTGAGTAGACCAGTCGACTGGCATGGGGGCAGTCGACTGATGGAACTCAAAGAAAGGTCTCAGCCTGGGACCAGTCGACTGCCCTGGGGGCAGTCGACTGGTAGGTGGCTGGTGAGTTGGCTAAAATTCAAACGTTGGGGTGCAACAGTCGAATTTAGTTGGCACCAGTCGACTGCCCTGGGGGCAGTCGACTGGTAGCGAGAAATCAGCCCCGAGTCCTATTTAAAGAGGACTTCGTGGTGGCTGAGTTTCTTGACAAAATTTGCTTGGATAGGGCAAGTTAGTAGTCTTGTATACTCAGGAAGTGTCCTTGGTGTTGTGGCGAGGTTTCTCCACCCACAAGGAGCGACGAGTTCTAGCCGGAGGTTATCCGGGGTTTGATCCACCGACGGATTGTTGGATTAGTCACCCGACCGGGGTGGATACCAACTAAAATCGCCGTGTTAGCATTGGTTAGTGATTTTATTATTGTATTACTATTATTTTCGCTGTGCAAACTAACCGTGTAGGAACAAGAATTCAGCAAAACGCTATTCAACCCCCTCTAGCGTACGGGAATCGATCCTAACAATTGGTATCAGAGCGAGGACTGCTCTTGATCGGACTAACCGCCGAGGGAGCACATGCTAGAGGAGAGGAAACAATGGAAGATAAGTTGGGGGACAACATCTACACCCCACCGCCCTACGACAATGAGGATTTCGACTATTGGCGGGCGAGGATGAAGAATTGGCTTAGCATGGAGTGGGAGTGCATGGTCATGCTATAAATACGAAATGAAAACCAACCATACGCACCTCAAGTAAACAGATGAGGGTAGCGAGCTCTGATCGTATCCTCGAGCTCCCATGTAGCTTCCCCATCAGAGTGGTGCTGCCAACCAACTTTAACCAATCGAACTGTCTTATTCCTCAATCGATGCTCTTTGCGGTCCAGTATCCGCATAGGCACCTCCTCATAAGTCGCGTCTGGCTGAAGTGTGACCGGCACCTCCGATAACACATGTGTAGAATCTGGTATATATTTCCTCAGCATGGAAACATGGAACACATCATGAACTCCAGCCAAAGACGGTGGTAACGCCAGACGATAAGCGACAGCTCCAATCCGCTCCAAAATCTGGAAAGGTCCAATATAGCGGGGAGCTAGCTTACCTCTCAACCCAAACCTCTTCACCCCTTTCGTGGGTGACACTCGCAAGAATACATGATCGCTCACGGAGAACTCCAAAGGTCTACGTCTCCGATCTGCATAACTCTTCTGACGATCCTGAGCCTCTGATAGCCTAAGTCTGATAGTACGTACTAGCTCGGCGTCATGCTGAATACTCTGAGGACCTAGCAACTGAGATTCCCCAACCTCTACCCAAATGGTGGGTGTCCTGCAAGCTCTACCATACAACGCCTCGAAAGGTGCCATCTGAATAGTCGAATGATAGCTATTATTATAAGTAAACTCAACCAAATGCAGGTGATCCTCCCAGTTGCCTCCAAAGTCCATAACACAAGACCTCAACAAATCCTCTAGTATCTGAATAGTACGCTCAGACTGTCCGTCCGTCTGCGGATGAAAGGCTGTACTGAATCGAAGCTCGGTACCCATGGCCTGCTGCAAACTCTGCCAAAACCGCGAAGTGAAACGCGGGTCTCTATCTGATATGATGCTTAAAGGAACACCATGTAATCTGATAATCTCACGGCAGTACAACTCTGCCAGCTTGTCCAACGAATCTGTCCTCTGAATCCCCAAGAAATGAGCTGATTTAGTTAATCGATCAACGATCACCCAAATCGCATCGTGTCTTCTACGAGACCTCGGTAATCCAACAACGAAATCCATCGTAATATGTTCCCACTTCCACTCAGGAATGGGGATCTTCTGTAATAGTCCACCAGGTCTCTGATGCTCAGCCTTCACCTGCTGGCACACTAGACATCTAGCAACAAAATCCGCGATGTCTTTCTTCATACCGTTCCACCAGTAAGAACGTCTCAAATCTCGGTACATACGGGTTCCGCCAGGGTGAATAGCAAACCGAGACCGATGAGCCTCCTGAAGCAACTCCTCCATGACTGGATGTGGCTTAGGTACGCACAATCTCCCGCGGAAATATAGAGTACCCTCGTCATCCCGTGTAAAGTCAGTCTGCTGCTCGGAGGCTATCCGGCTGCCTAGGGACTGCAGATGCTGATCACTAAGCTGAGCCTCTCTGATCTTCGTCCTGATCGAAGACTGAGCAACCATAGTCACCAATAACCCTTTCTCTGTTTGACCCTGCTCCTCCAGTCCCAACTCTGAGAAGCTCTGAACTAAATCGGTGACCATAACCCGGTGACAAGCCAGAACACTCCGGGATTTTCTGCTGAGTGCATCTGCAACCACATTAGCTTTCCCTGGATGGTAGTTAATGGTACAGTCATAATCCTTCAAGAACTCCATCCATCTTCTCTGACGAAGATTTAGCTCCTTCTGAGTGAATAAATACTTGAGGCTCTTGTGATCTGTAAAAATCTCAAACGTGACGCCATAGAGATGATGTCTCCATATCTTCAGGGCAAAAATAATGGCTGCAAACTCTAAGTCATGAACTGGATAATTCTTCTCATGCTCCTTCAGCTGACGAGAAGCATAAGAGACTACCCGTCCATGCTGCATCAAAACTGCACCCAAACCCTGTTGTGAAGCGTCCGTGTAGAGTACAAATCCATCCTCGCCTGAAGGTAACACCAATACAGGCGCAGACACTAATCGCCGCTTGAGCTCCTGAAAACTAGTCTCGCAAGCTTCTGTCCAAGTAAATTTCATGTCTTTTCTGGTAAGACGTGTCAACGGTGAAGCGATGCTGGAAAACCCCTCAAGAAATCGGCGATAATAACCAGCCAATCCGAGAAAACTGCGCACCTCCTGAACTGACTTAGGCTGTTCCCAACTGGTGACAGCCTCAATCTTCTGGGGATCTACGGAAATACCTCTACTGAAAACAACGTGTCCGAGAAAATCCACAGAAGACAACCAGAAAGCACACTTGCTAAACTTTGCATACAACTGCTCCCGTCGGAGCGTCTCCAAAACGATACGAAGGTGGCGTGCATGTTCCTCCTCGGAATGGGAGTAAATCAATATGTCGTCGATGAAAACAATTACGAACTGATCCAAATACTCCATAAAAACCCGATTCATCAGATCCATGAATACTGCAGGAGCATTGGTAAGCCCAAATGGCATTACCAAAAACTCATAATGTCCATACCGGGTGCGGAAAGCTGTCTTCTGGATATCTGAATCCCTGACCCTCAACTGATGATATCCAGACCGCAAATCAATTTTAGAATACACCGAAGTATCCTTCAACTGATCAAATAAATCTTCAATACGAGGTAGGGGATACTTATTCTTGATAGTCACAGCATTCAACTGTCTGTAGTCAATGCATAACCTCATAGAACCATCCTTCTTCTTGACGAACAACACTGGTGAACCCCATGGGGATACACTAGGACGAATAAATCCCCTGTCAAGCAACTCTTGAAGTTGGACCTTTAGCTCGTCCAACTCCTTTGGCGCCATACGATACGGAGCCTTTGATGCCGGCGCAGTCCCCGGAATCAACTCGATCACAAATTCAACTTGCCTTCTAGGAGGCAAACCAGGTAGCTCCTCTGGAAATATGTCTGGAAACTCTTGGACCACTGGAACATCCGAGAGTTGAGGGCTACTGCTACCATCAGTACTGATCAATGATAGTAGAAAACCCTGACATCCATGTGATATAAGCTTCTGGGCTTGAATTGCAGAGATAATAGAAATCCCATCATCTCTGGTGCCAATGAATTTCCACGAGGGTTGGTTCGGAGGCCGAAACATGACCACCCTCGCTTGGCAATCAACTGTGGCATGATAAGCTGCCAATGTGTCCATGCCCAGAATAATATCAAATTCTACCATCTTGAGAACTGACAAATCCACGGTGAGGGTATAATTACCGAAGTCCAATGGACACGCTTTGACTTCCTGCGTGATATCTAATACCTCACCGGACGGTAGAGACACTGATAAACGTTGTGATCTAAAGGTAGGCAATCTACTAATTTTTCCCATAAATAGTCGTGATATGAAAGAATTAGAACTACCAGTATCAACAAGTAATTCAGCAGGAAATGCATAAACCGAAATCATACCACGAAAGACCGATCCATCGGCCCGCTGTGCCTCCTCTCTGGTGACTGCATAAACTCGGCCTGTCTCCGTAGCTGAAGGTGGCAGCGCTAAAATCGGCTGCGGCTGAGCAGATGAAGGTCCAGCAGTCTGATGGGGCTGATATCCAGAAGGCCCAACCGACTGCTGGGACTGATAACCAGAAGCTCCAGCCGATGGCTGATGCTGATAAACTGGAGGCTGGTATGCCGGATGTGGCTGCTGATAATACGATCCTGTCCCAGAATATTGAGACCCCACTGGTGAGGAGTACTCATGCCCAGGCATACCATACATCTGGGCTGGTGGTGGAACTGCCTGCTGACGTCCTGTCTGCTGCGGTCGGAATGACGTCTGAGTATAACGGCCGCCTCGATATGGCCTCTGCGGTCCTGATCGGCCACCCCGAGGAGTAAATGCTGCAGACGTATGCTGGCCTTCAAAGGACAGCCTCGACTCTCGTGACCCGGAAGTTTACAATAATAACAGATAGGGTGCTCGTGGGGACAATTTGATTTGTCATGGTCCTTAGAACCACACTGAAAACAATGAGTCGCATCATTAGTAAACCTCCGAGTCTGTGAGAACCCTGCGACGATCCTGCTGAAAACCGTCCAAACTTCTGGGGTCGAGATCGAGGCACCGAAGTCTCCTGCGTAGCCTGACTCCTGCTACTGCGCTTCTGTCCAACCGTCTGCTGTCTCTGTGTCGCATTTGAACTCTGGGCTGCCTGCTTCCCTTTGTTCTTATCACCATACAACTGATGCTGAATCATCTCGGCATGTAAAGCCCGATCCAAAGCCTCTCGATATGAAGTAGGAATCCATCCAGCCAAACGCGTTTGGATATAACCAGTTAAGCCCATCATAAACTGTGTCGTCCGCTCCGCCTCCGTAGCAATCAACTGAGGACAAAACTCTGCCAGACGATTAAATTCCGCCTCATATTCCATAACTGAGCGGTCTCCCTGACGAAGAGTAAGAAACTCCTGCCGTCGTGCTGTACGAAACGCGGCAGGATAATACTTGCCTTCGAAAGCCTCGCGGAAAGATACCCAAGAAATCGGTCGTCCACCAAAAAGAGTCTTCTGCATATTCCACCAGGTGACGGCCTGATTTCGAAGATGATACGTAGCTAACTCCACCTTCTCTACGTCTGTGAGGGTCATATAACTGAAGGTGTCCTCCAATGTCTCCAACCAGGAACGAGCAGCATAGGGATCTGGTTCCCCATGGAATAGTGTGAAGCGACCCTTCACAGATGCTGCCAGCAACGGAATTCGAGCTCTGTCCAGAAGCCAACTCGCTTGGGCAGGGGGTACCCCTAATGGCACTCCAGGAACTGCCATTGGTGGTACTGATGGACCTGCCTCTGATGGCCCACTGGAACTGCTGTCGGATATACAGGAGATGGTACTCTCCGTGGTGGAGACCTCAGCTCACCTGAAGGGTCCTGGTGAGCTGATCCCTGACCAGTAGGCTCCACTCTGGTGGGCCTCTCACCCTCCTGATTTGTGTCTCCCTCGGCCTCCTCGGGCCTTCCCCGTGATCGTCGTCCACGACCGCGAGCACGGGGTGGAGATAACTCAATACGACGAGGCATATCTGTTAACAGAACCAACAAGCATTATTTAGATATAAATTTAACCAAATACAAAACCAACTTACTTCTTGTTTGCCGGGAGAGATCTCGTCGCTGCCAAGTCCCATTACAACTATTACCAAGAAAATGACTCCGGAAAATAAATCCGTAAGATAACTCCGGAAAATAAATTCGTAAAATACAGATAGACCTCGTAAAACCAAAACAACTTCATAAACCCACAGACACCAAAACATCGCAAAACTTCTCACAGATCCCAAAGAAACTCGCGAAACTTGGCTCTGATACCAAAAATTGTCACGCCCCCAGAGGCGCGTGCTTCCTCGAAAATCGGGCAGCATCTCCCCTGTACGGCGGACAATATGGGGCAAATATACATTACATCTCCACCAAAAATAGCTCAGCCACATGCGGCTGGCATCACAACAATAGGAAATAAACACAACCACGCAGTTTATATTGAAACAAAGTAAAAGGATGGCTTAGCCATCTTAAACATAAAAGATCATAATCAAGAGACACCAAAGACTGATAACGACAAAACCGAAAAATAGAATGTGACACAATACTGAAATAAAAACTAAACCAATACGAAAAACTAACCAACCGACACTGGATGGGGACTGGCAACTGGATCTCTCCTGGCTCCAAGAAATACACTACCTGCTATCTGAAACAACAAAAAGGGAAGCAGGGGTGGTGAGTCCGGGCGGACTCTGCGGGTATATGAGTAGACAATAAGCATGGCATAATAAGGATAAACAGAGTAGAGAATCAACAGTGTACAGTCCATAAGAATATATCAGATTTACCTAATCATGCATAACCAATATAATACGACATGGTATAAAGTCCGAATAACGACTAACAGGTATAGAACAACTCAACAACAATAATATCAAGATATACATGCATGTCAAACATATGCAACAATCATAGCTCATATAAGTGCATCAAACACAAGCAAATGCATAAAAGAAATACGTATGCACATGATGCAATGACATGTGTCACCCCTGACGCCAGTCAAGCCGTCAACACATCCCATCTGTGTGACCGAGTGGGTAGGGCTGTGACAACTGTACCACTCCAACAACAACAATAACCAACAACAATAATAATACCACATAAGGCGTGGTTGAGTGGACAGGATGCTGGGGAGTCTACACTCCAGACCCCTATACCTAGGGGGAGCTATCACAGCTACAAAATATCCCTCAAAAACAAACAACGGTGAGGGTGAGCCACCAACAACTCATCCCTCTAAATACAACGGTGAGGGTGTCACTGTCTGGCATGACAGGACAAACACTCGCACTCTAACCACTACCATGACACATGTGGTTGAGTGAATCGAGCAACAATATGACTAACGACGGCTTAACCAAATGTAAGCCAACAGTCGTTAGTATGCAACGTGCAAGTATGGTGCATGATATACGATGCACGAACAACCGGAGAAACCACGATGCAATAAAATCCGACCAGTAAAACATGCATCGATACAACCAACCAGAAACCAAAAACCAACGATTATGCACCTACACTACTAGGTAGGGTATTTCTAATGCCAATTAAACCTATCTGTGTTTAATGGACTTCTAAGTGCTCGCGTACAAACGGCACGTTACAGAATAGAAAACCAATAGTGGACTGTACAGAAACGAATTTAAGAACACTCAAAGATCAACGAAGAATAAGTCTCAACGGCGATGTTTTAAATCACGACAAAGAACAAGGTCAAGCAACCTACTTAGACATAACAGCCATGCTTAAAGGTAAAGGAACTATAAGAGCACAAAGGAGAAGTACCCGCCTTTTATTGAAGAACTTCGTAAATGAAGACCTTCCACGATCAATTGTACGTATCCAACTCAAGGTCCTGTGTCAATGATAAAGTTTAGCTAATTATAACAATTAAATAAATTAGCTAACTAAAATACTAAACCTAATTAGGATATATCCTAGCTACAACATGTACTTTAATCAAATCTCCAACAACAGGAGGTTCATTACTAACATAATTATCCTCTCACTAAAACGACACGATGGTGACTAATTCCTTCGCATCTACTCTCACATATTGGATTGCACTGAATTTCATTATTTCATCCTCAACTCTTAAATATACCCGGTACTTCATCATTACTAAACAAGAGATACTAAATAATTTAAGAACAACTTATACTAAAGCACTGCTAAGAACTAACACTAGAACTACGATCAAACCCATCTCATATCTAAAGATTGCACACTGCTCGCTACTGTCAAGTTTGTCACAGCACCTAAAAAATACAATTGTAGTCAAGAATAAATGCTATCCAAATACTCGAATAGAGTACAAACCAAAAACTCAATCGAAAATCCATTGATTCCATCCAAACAGTGAGTTTCGAAAATCGAATAACACCTCATCCAATTAAATCAACTTCATTATCGAATTGAATAAGATCATAGGTAGGAATCTAAACTCAAAACAAATAATCCTTACCTGATTCGGCAGGAAGAAGAAAAGGTCAGTGATCGGGAAACTCTGATGGATGGTCGACGCAAGCAATAGGACGAGACGAGGAACAGAGGTAGGGGAACAGAGGTGGGCTAGTAGTGGCGCCTTTGCTCTTGGCCGGAAAGGATCTGCGGATTCCCTTTGCGCGCAGAAATCAACCCGGCTAGGGTTTCGCGCGAGGTAGGGTGCACAGGCGTGCGACTGCAACACTCTGCTCGTGCTCGACGCCGGAAGAGAGAAGGCCGGGCGGCGGTGGCTATCGCGAGGGAAAGGAACCGCTCGGGCAGTTTTTTCGGCGCCGCTCGCAATGAAGGGGGAGAAGGGAACGGCGAAGAGGCGAGAGGGGTTCAGGTGAATGGGGGAAAGTTAGGGCTTAGGGCTTTTTATATATATAACTTATCTTTGGCTTTTTGTAAATAAACCCAATAATTTTGAAAAATTGCAATTAGGTCCCTATTTCCGAAATTCACCTTTTTAACTCGAAAATTCGATATTTAACAGGTTGTATTGATGCATCGTATACTCGTTGGATTTTATTGCATCGTTGTTTCTCCGGTTGTTCGTGCATCGTATATCATGCACCATACTTGCACATTGCATACTAACGACTGTTGGCTTACATTTGGTTAAGTCGTCGTTAGTCATATTGTTGCTCGATTCACTCAACCACATGATGTCATGGTAGTGGTTAGAGTGCGAATGTTTGTCCTGTCATGCCAGACAGTGACACCCTCACCGTTGTTTTAGAGGGAGGAGCTGTTGGTAGCTCACCCTCACCGTTGTTGTTTTTCGAGGGATATATATTGTAGCTGTTGATAGCTCCCCCAATATACCGGGGTCTGGAGTGTGTGCTCCCCAGCATCCTGTCCACTCAACCACGCCTTATGTGGTATTATTGTTGTTGCTAGTTATTGTTGTTGTTGGAGTGGTACAGTTGTCACAGTCCTACCCACTCGGTCACACAGATGGGATGTGTTGACGGCTTGACTGGCGTCAGGGGTGACACATGTCATTGCATCATGTGCATACGTGTTTCTTTTATGCATTTGTTTGTGTTTGATGCACTTATATGAGCTATGATTGTTGCATATGTATGACATGCATGTCTATCTTGATATTATTGTTGTGGAGTTGTCTTATACCTGCTTAGTCGTTATTCGGTTTTATACCATGTCGTATTATTTTGGTTATGCATGATTAGGTAAATCTGATATTTCTTATGGACTGTACCTTTGATTCTCTACTTCGTTATCTTATTTATGTCATGCTTATTTGTCTGCTCATATACCCGCAGAGTCTGCCCGGACTCACCACCCCTGCTTCCCTTTTTGTTGTTTCAGGTAGCAGGTAGATATGTTTTGCTTGGAACCAGGAGATGATCCAGTTGCCAGTCCCAGTGTCGGTTTGTTTTGGTTTGTTCTAGTGTCTGTTTTATTTCCGCAGTTATTTTCCTTATCAAGTATGGGTTTTGGATTTTGACGTTGTTACTGGTATGTAGACTTTCTTTTATGTTTAAGATGGCTAAGCAATCCATTTATTTTGTTTCAATATAAACTGCGTGGTTGTGTCTATTTTCTATTGTTGTGATGCCAGCCGCTTGTGGCTGAGCTATATTGGTGGAGATATTATGTATATTTGCCCCATATTGTCCGCCGTACAGGGGAGATGCTGCCCGATTTTCGGAGAAGCATGTGTCTCTGGGGGCGTGAAACTAAGGCACGATACTATAGCTGTTGAAATGTTCAAAAGTGATTTTGAAATCAACTAATAATTTTTCGATTTATTGGAGATTATGATATACTATTAGGAGTCACTCATGATCGATCCATAATTAATAGATAATTATGAAGGACCAGTATAACTGAAAACCTATAAGGTCACATGCACTACGAGTTTATCCAAAATATATAAAACAAATTAGAGAATAGGATTCTCTGATTGAGAGAGATTAAGTTTGATACAACCAAACTAGGAGGAGCAAATATGAAAATATTTGTCGGATTAGAAGCGCGTATAAGTCATGTCTCTTGTAAAATACCAAAATCATAAGGGGTTATTTTCTTAAAACTCTGAAGCTGAGGGCGTAGTTCAGATTGTCTAGATTTGGAGGGGCAAATGGCAAAATGACCATCCTCTCAAAGCTTCTCTCCTCCTCCCGTTTTGCCCGATGTTTTCATTTTCTTTTCCTCGGCGAGTGGACAGTTGCATCCCAGAGCACGCGATCACCGACGGTCACCGCCTTCCTCTCAAGCTTGGATCAATCTCCACTCTAGGCAGATTGAAGGTGAGTTGAGTTTGTTCTGTCGCTTATTTTCTTTTTCCTTTTCCAATCGCTCCAAGGTATTTGTGTCAAATATGAAATTTTTGGAGGACTAAAATGAATAAAAATCATAATTTAGGGAGTGGTTTGCAAATACTAGAATATAGAGGATCTTTTTGTAATAAGCTAAAACTATTAAAAAGCCCTAAATTCCTCCCTTAATTCATTTCTTCCTCCCGTTTCCTCCCCTAGACGCCGCAGCAGCTCCCTGAGCAAGCGACGCCGAAACCGGAGCCGAGACCTCCTCCTCTTCTCCTTTCCCTTCTTCTGCTTTCTATTCTTTTTCGTCGGCGCACACGAACGAGACGTCGAGCGCCCCGTCTCCCTGATCGCGTCGCCGCCATCGCGCAAGCAAGCCGCGCTGCAACTTCTCCTCGCGTGTCGATCACTTTTTCCCTTGTTTCACTCGCCGCCGCCGCCGGATTCAGGCAAGGGTTCTTATAGTTGTGTAGATCTTGAATGGATTTGAGAGCCACTGCTTGTTCTTAATGTTATGCATTCCTTGTGGTGTTTGGGGGCTGATGATAGCCCTACTTTCATATGCGGTTGATCTTGGTTGGGGTATGAGTAGTTTGGGTGATGATTGTCATGGAATTTGTTTGGAACAACATAAATTGGAAGGTGGAATCAATTAGCGCATCATTGTGAATGTTTGGCCTTGCTCTCTTGGTCATGATTGGATTTTCACGAGTTTTCCGTGGTCACCAGGTGTACAGATCTGGTTGCGAGTGATAATAAGGGTCTACTGTATAAAACCAAGTCATTTCTATCTGGTAAATTTGAAATGAAAGATCTTGGTGAAGCATCTTTTATTCTATGCATTCAGATCTGTCATGATCGATCAAGAGGCATTCTTGGACTTTCACAACAAGCTTATATTGAGAATGTGCTTATAAGGTATGACATGCAGAATTGTACACCTGGTGACACACCTGTGTCAAGAGGTGACAAGTTCAGTTTGCAGCAGTGTCTACGACTTGAACTTGAAATAAAGGAGATGGAAAAATTCTCATATGCATCAGCAGTGGGAAGTCTCATGTATGCACAAGTTTGCACTCGACCAGATATAGCTTTTGTAGTTGGGATGTTAGGCAGATATGTTAATAACCCAGGACTGTCGCACTGGAAAGCAATTAAAAGAGTGATGCGGTATTTGCAAAGAACTAAAAGACACATGCTCACGTATCGGAGGTCAGATCATCTGAAGGTGATTGGTTATTCAGACTCCGATTTTGCTGGATGCTTAGATAGCAGGAGGTCCACTTCAGGCTACATCTTCATGCTTGCTGGAGGGGCTATATCTTGGAAGAGCGTCAAGCAGACGCTAGTAGCTACTTTTGTTGGTGCAATCTTGGTTAGGTCAGGGTTGACCTAGTTTGACAAAGCTCAGGTGAGCTTGAGTCTAGCAAGCTCGGGTGAGCTTGAGGTGTATGTTTCGATGTTTGACATTGATGTTTGAATTTGATAATTTTGTTTGAATGTCGTATGGTGTCAAGTGGGTCAAGGTTGACTGGAGACTTGACTAGGTGAAGTCCAGGTGGATCGGGGAGATCGTGCGCTGGCATGGGAAAAGACCTAGTGGGACTAGGTGAAGTCCAGGTGGATCGGGGAGATCGCACGCTGGCATGGAAAAAGACCTAGTGGGACTAGGCACACCTAGTGGGACTAGGTGAAGTCCAGGTGGATCGGGGAGATCGCACGCTGGCATGGGAGAAGACCTAGTGGGACTAGGTGAAGTCCAGATGGATCGGGGAGATCACATGCTGGCAAGGTGGAAGTCTACCGAGAGACTAGACCTAGTGGGGAATCAGGTTAAGTCCTAGTTGGGAACTAGGCAGAAGAAGTCCAGGTTGGTCAAAGGGGTTGACCGTAAAATCCAGGTTGGTCAAAGGGGTTGACCGTGAACACAAGTTAGGTTGGTCTCAATCGATTGGGTGATCGATTGGGTTGTTGTCTCGCGAAAACAAGAAGGATTTTAATCAATTGGGTAATTGATTAAGAAGGATGGTAATCAATTAGGTAATTGATTAAGGAGGATCTTAATCAATTAGGTAATTGATTAAGGAGAAAGTGAATCGATTGGGTAATCGATTAAGAGAGTTTGTTGCGAGAACAGAAGGTGGCTGAATCGATTGGGTAATCGATTCAGCCTTCTCTTAATCGATTGGTCAATCGATTAAGGGCAGTCTTAATCGATTGGCTAATCGATTCAGGTTCAAAAACTAGCCGTTGAACGGCTAGTATGACGTGGTAATCGATTGGGTAATCGATTAGGGAACCCTAGGCGTCGGGTATAAGGGTTTTCACGCAGGTTTTGAGCCACAACTCTTCTTCCCTTTTTCCTCTTTCATTGGTGCCATCTCAAAGGAAGTCTTGGAGGTTTTTGCTGCTGCATTTCCAAGGTTCTAGAAGCAACCACAAGCTTGAAGATAGCAAGGAAAGCAAAGAGAGTTTATTCATTGTAAATCTTGTAAGATTTCATTTTGTGTTCGCTTTGATTCTTGTTGTATCTTTGTGAAAGCTTGTAAGAGGTTTCTCCACCTCAAGAAGGAGATCTTTCATAGTGTATGAGAGAGTGAGGAGAGTGGATCCTTGGATTAGTCACCCGACCAGGGTGGATACCAAGTAAATCCTTTGTGTTAGCGTTTGCTCGAGTCTTCCGCCGCGACAAATCATCACGGAGCAAATCGGAGCTAATCACCCCCCCTCTAGCTCGCCAATCGGTCCCAACAACTTTTACTATGGAGGCAGAATTGGTTGCATACTATGAAGCATCCAATCACGGGATTTGACAGCGGAACTTTGTCACAGCATTGCATATCGTTGATGGCATTGACAGACCACTGAGGATCTACTGTGATAATAAAGCTGCAGAACTTTATGCCAAGAACAATCGCAGTTCGTCGAAGTCCAAACACATATACATTAAATTTCTAGCGGTTAAAGAGAGAGTTCAGAGTCGTCAGATCATGATAGAGCACATCAGCACAGATTCCATGTTGGCCGATCCACTTACCAAAGGCTTGGTGCCCAAGGTGTTTCATGCGCATGTTGTAGATATGGGAGTTCTTCTTATGAAAGAAGAACTCATCTAGTGGGAGTCTGTATTTATTTTATTGCTCTATGTTAATAAAGATAAATATTTTTTATTTTGATTATTGTACATATCTAAAGTTCAAAAAAAATAATAATGAGAATTCATATGTTTGTTTGACGCTCTGAATACGATATCATGATTTACTATTGCTGTTTAGCATTTGGTGTTTGTAAATATGATACAGATTCCTTTTGGAATCATATATAAAGTTTGGATCATGATTTGCTGCTGCAGTTTAGCATAAGGTGTTTGCAAATATAATCAGACTCTTTTGAGTCGCTTTGGACCAGTTGGTAATTAACATGTACTGATCACATTTCATGTAATTTCAACTCTATACATCCGCATCTTGATCTATGTCGTTAATAACATTGGTATTATGATTACTGTTGGGGCTTGTTACGATCATATTCAGTAGCTATGACCTCTTTAGTCTCATACCAATGAAGTTAATGGACCAGATTGTTTATAGGGTATCTTGTACCCATAAAGTTTGATATCAACTAAAGTTTTGCTTGTATTTACTATACAACTCACATATAGCCCAAGTGGGAGATTGTTGGATATTATTATTATCTCTATTATGTAGACTTATTTGTAAGTTGCACAAGTAAATACAATCTGAGCCCTTAAAGTGATGTAACTTATGTTTATTGGGTTTCGGATTATTGGATGCGGGTTCAATATATAGAATCCTTTAAACCAATCTGTTATTATCTATGGGCTGATAACATATTGGATTGCTATATAAAGGGGAGGTCCCCAAGGGTTTAGGTGATTTTATGATATAGTTTCTTGTTCCCCATTGACAAGAAACTTTACGGCGCCGTCAAACCTAAGCCCCTTGGAAGATTCTCCTTCTTCTTTCCGCTGCATCTTCTTCCACAAAGATCAAGCCGACGGCGCTACGACAAGGACAATGACTCTACAATCAGGTTCCTTGTCTTTCGATTTATATCTTATATTTTGTTATGCCATGATTCGATGAAACAATAGATCCATGCATGCTTTTATATACGTTATGTTATCTCTTTGAGTTCTTATTTAATTTTTTTCTAGAATTCATACGGTTAGGAGAAATCACAATGCTCCATCAGTGGATGTTAACGTTGGAGTTGGAGTTTCCCTATGTACTTATCATTTTTGGACAATCTTCCCAAGAAATATCCTTCAACATGGGCCGGTCAGCAGAATTTTTAAACATTCGAAGCTTGATTTGCGATCCACGTCTACAACCAATACTAACCTGTCTAATTCAAGATTTCTAATGTTCATAATCTCAAGCTTGTCACTTATCCTACAACCCCATTGTGGAGTCCCCAGATCGAGGTATAGAAGTTTTGAAATATTCAATCCATCCAAAGTGAGATTCAATATAGAAACATTTGGTGGCACGTTCAGTCGCTCAATGTTATGTATTGTAGCTTTAATGTGAATTCCTACACTTAATAAGTACCGTGCTTTTAAACATTGTTTCAGCTCATCCCACCACCAGGATACAAGAGGAAATTCTCTTATATATATCCACCCACTTGAGCATTGATAAATTAGATATCGTCCCATTGGGTAAGACCATTAAAACATAGAAGCAAGTACTCTAATTTGACAAGGCAACCAAACTCAGCCGACAGTGTTGTAATAGAATTAACGGACAAGTTTAAATATCCATGATTAAATTTCAAAACACTAATTAAGGAGGTCTTCAATTAATTAGTTAGGAGTCAAAGAATCCAACCATTAACCATCCACAACGATCAAAACAGTGAATGCCTGCCTCCTAATTAATTGCCCAAAAGGTCGATGCTTCTTTTAAGAATTGGCCGGTCGATCGTGAATCCATATCAGACAACCCTGCAAAGGTTACAAAATTTTGTTAGAAACAATAAATATTAGAGCAAATTTCAAATAGTTAAGAGGAAGATAATAATAATATTGTCAAGTCCTAAAACTCATTATTTTTAAATATTGCTGGTCAACATCACGCTTCTCTAAATATGAACTTGCCGTGGTAGTTTTAATTCAAATTTACCAAAATACCCAAGACACAGCACTTAGTTTTCATAGTTATAAAAATGACATTCATTTTTTAAAATAGATTCCCTAAATTTCCCATAAAAGAATACCAAAGAAAGGCATGCGTCTTAAATTATTTAATTTTGCCTACTTCATAAAATACTGAATCAATTATAAATGTTCATTCATTTCAGAAGAGACATAATAAATAATAAATGATTTGATATGAAAATATGTGTTACCAAATATAAGGAGTCAGGGAATCCTTGATGTCCTCGTCATCCCAATCCAGATTGTTCCACCAATCTTCTTCACATTCAACCATTTTTAATCTGTTCTTCAATATTTCATCCACAAATGGAAATTTTTTGAGCTTTGGTAAATTTCCCACTTGTATATATTCCAAGTAGGGAAAATGGAGTCGTATGTTTGCAATACGATTGAGATTCGGCATTTGAAACAAAATCAACCTCTGGATGCGAAAGCTAGAGATGGAGTTGGAGTTCCCTACCTCACTTATTAGTTCCTTCATTTCTTGACAATTGACTATCTCTAGAAAATTAAGGCATGGCAATTGTAGAACCCAAGAAACATCCTTCAACATGGGACATCTAGAAATATATATTGCACGAAGGTTGTCAAGCCGAACTCTATTCAATGAAATCTCTTCCAATAGTTCTAGGCCTTCAAAATAGAGACTCTCTAAACATCCAAAACTTGATTCATGACCCACGCCTGCAGCCAATACTAATCTGTCTATTCTGAGACGTTGAATGCGTAGAGTCACAAGGTGGTCACTTACCCTGCAACCCCATTGTCGAGTGTCGAGATCCATCACTTGCTCATGCTTTGAAATATTATATCCATTCAAAGTGAGTTCCCATATGGAGACATTCGGTAACATATTGAGTCGCTCAATGTTATTTGTAGTAGCTTTAATGTTAATTCCCACACTTAATTGGTGGCGTCCTTTGAAACATTTCAACTCATCCCACCACCACTCGGGTGCACCAGAAATTTGTGATACATACAGCCACTTGAGCATTAATAAATTGGATATTGTCGCCTTTGGTACTGTCTCAAGGAAATTAGTATTCCATAGCAGCAAGTACTCTAATTTGCAGAGGCAACCAAACTCGAGCGGCAGACTTCTAATACAAGTGCTGGACAAATTTAAATATTGAAGCTCAGTTAAGTTACTAATCTCCACGGGAAGCTCTATTATATTGCATCTAGAGAGATCCAAGTATGTTAAAAGAGGCATGCTTGTGAACAAACTTGAAGGAACTGTTTTCAGGTTTCTGTTCTCACGGAGAATCAACATAGAAAGTTTTGAAAAAGTGGAAGCTTCATACTTTTTTAAAGAAGTAATATTATTGCTCATGAAGGATGCTCGCTCTGCTTCTTGCCATTCTTCTTGTCTAGGCAAATCACTCAACCCAATTCCTGCTTTTACAATCCATTTTCTTTTGTTCCCCTCCAACCCAGACACCATCAACAGTGCCATGTCTCGAATGACGTCGTGTATCTTTACACCTACGTCCTGATAAGGAAACTCACTAGATTGCTCTAGCAAAGATGCCGCCATGAGAGCTTCCAAATGAGAGCATCCTTCGGCGAAAGCTTCATTGATCACATTAAATTCACGTATTATGCCACAACCTATCCAACATGGTATCAAATCAAAGAATTTATGGATATCATAATCTTCGGGCCACAAAGCGCAGCACAAGAGGCATTCTCTTATGGAGTCATTCTCCAAACTGTCGTAGCTCAGCTTGAAGGCATTATACATGGCGAGCGAATCTTCTGGAAGAGCAATGGTCAACCATGCATGTTTATCCCTAATTTGGTTGAGAGCTTTCTTCCAATCTTCCCAAGACGTTTTACCTGACATGGCTCGGGCCACGGTGACAAGAGCGAGCGGAAGACCTGAACATTCTTTAGCAAGTTCTTCAGCAACGAACTTAATTCCAGGATCTGAGTTGAGAACATCCCCATCGATCTTCTCCTCAAAGAGTTGCCATGCTTGAACTGGATCCAGACGTTTGACTTTGATTTTCTTTTCTGCTTCCATTTGTGCACACACTGTCTTGCTGCGGGTCGTGAACACCACGACTTTGCGCGGCAGCTGCTGCTGGCCTCGTTCAGTAGCCGAGTGTGCCATCCCCAACAGTTGAAGATCTACATGCTCCCAGATGTCATCGAGAAGCAGCAAACAGTTCCTGTTCTCCAAGAAACTAAATAGCTTTTTGCCACAAGTTTGTTCATCGTCATTCTCCTCCAGTGTCTGCAGTTTTAGACTCTTGGCAATATTCATCTGGAGCCTTTTCAATTGGCAGCCTTTGGAGGCCACAACCCAAATGACACGATCAAATATGGAATGCTTAAGAAGATAGTGTTGCCGGATTCTGTCCAAAATGGTGGTCTTGCCGACCCCGCCCATTCCGTGGATGCCTATGATGTTGCCTTCTCCACCATCGACGTAACCCACAATTTCCTTCACATATGACTCTTCGATTCCAACAGGCGGCCGGTGCGAGATGGGAAGCATCATGGTGGGTTCTGCAGGCCCAACTTTGGCAATCAGATCCAGTGCACCAGCTTGGCTCATCAATTCATTAGCCTCTCTGAACATCTCCGCTGCTCTTCGGTTGATGGAGCAGCAGATTGATGATTCTCTGATACCCGCCTGATCTCCTGCTTGCTGTGTTTGACTCGACGTGCCGCCAGTTTGATTGAAGCAATTATTGCAACTGAAGCAACCTAACGAAACAAATTAAGCAGTAGACGGAAACATCAACCTTTTTTTCTTCTCTCTTATAGAAAAAAGCAGTAGTAGCTAGCTTGTAACATGCACAAAGAAAGAATTGCAATTGAATTGGCGTGAAAAGCCAAAAAGGCATCTACGAGACAATACTCACTAATGCTTTGGAAATCATGCTCGATGGCAGCCACTTTGCCTTCCAATTCCTCCACCTCCAGTAGCCACTGGTTCACTTCCTTGGTCGGAATTTTCCCTTCAAGCTCCGCCTGGTCGATCTTGTTCTTGAAGTCGCCCCTTTTGGCTCTCAATCTTGGCATTTCCTTATGCAATTTCTTGATGCCAGATTCTAGATTGCTGGGATGTGTGGCAATCGGATCCAGTGCACGGCTCATCAATTTATTAACCTCGCCGCGCTTCTTCACCACTTCTCGATTGATGGACAAGCGGTTTGATAAGACCTTATGATCTTCTGCTCGGGGTGTTTGACTCGACGTTACGCCAGCTTGATTGAAGCAATTGCAACTGAAGCAACCTAACGAAACAAAGCAGTAGACGGAAACAGCAGCTTGATATTTTTCCCTCTCTCTTAAGACTTGCAATTGAATTGGCGTGAAAAGGCATTCAAAAAGGTATGTATATTCGGGAGAATATATACTCACTCCTCATGCTTTGGAAATCCTGCTTGATAGCAGCCACTTGGCCTTCCAATTCCTCCACGTCCCGTAGCCACTGCTTCACTGTGTCGGTCGGAATTTTCCCTTCAAGCTCCGCCTGGTGGATCTGGTTCCCGATGTCGCCCCTTTTGGCTGTCAATGTTTCCATTTCCTTTTCCAATTTCTTGATGCCAGATTTTGGACTGCCCAGTGGCAGCGTCCTCTTGAGCCCGCTTAGGCTTTTGTTGACGTCTACGTTGAAATTTAATTTGGGGAGCGCCATGGACGATCGGGGAGAAGCAAAACAAGATGAGATTGTTTCTTTTGCAGAGCAAGCAAGTTAGCAAGGGAAGGGAAGCCAAACAAAGATGAAGAAAAAAAACCATCAAACTTTCTGGACATAGATAGATAAAATTAATTTTTAAAAAATAGAATTATTGAATTAATTTAAATTCATTTTAATTTAATTTTCTAAACATTCAGCCCATAGAAATTTAGAAGCAATATTCATTGACTCGTCAAAGATGCTCGTCCAATTAGCCAATGGACAGGACATTTATTGTCCGTTGACCCTAAATAACATGACAGCCATTTTCATTCCATTTCATTTCATGACGATGCCTAATTTAACTAATCAATCAAATTTATAATTAATTAAAAATATAAAAATTACGAGAACATATCCATGTTATATTTCCTAATCATATTTTAACATCAATCATCCTACCCATTTTCTAAATTTAAATTTTATAATTTTTTTTAACTAACCTGAGGAGAAATACAAGTTTTCCTAATTAATAGAATTATCAAATTGAATTTCATTATATTTCCTCCGGGCTCACAGATCAGAATTATTGAATTAATATAAAGTCATTTTAATTTGATGACAATTATTATAGTGCATGTGCATGCCACCAAAATCGTATTATTGCACGTCTTAGTTTAATATTACCACAAAATTATTATTATTTTTGTCACGATGATTTAAGTTCCTATATATTTAAAACTTCTATAAATTAATAACTTTTAATATACATCATTGCAAAATGTTTTTAACTTTATTCTAAAAAATTATCATATGAAAAATGTCATAACAATCAATTTTTTAATAGTGAATCAAACCAAGTATCGTTAGATCAATTGAAGTATATATGACAAAAGAGTAGAACCTAGCAAATGAAGTCGTCCCTTGTGTCTCTCAATTTTTCGATTTGCTTTTGGCCTGCAGTCGTAGCCATTCCCAAACCCTACCGAGGTAACTGTTGAGGTCTAAGTTGATATTTACTGCGGCGAACGCCATGGATGAGAGCAAGGGAAGGGAAGGGAAGAGACTACGATTTTAAAAACAAAATTCTTAGTTTCCATACTATTATGCCGCAAGGAAAGGAAGAGTGCAGACTGCAGACTAAGCGGGAAAATATTAAATTAATACGAATTTAGAACCGATATTCTGGTCGAAGATGTCTGTCCATAACATCAGCTTCGCAACTGGCAATAGAGAAATTAAAGTGTCCTCGCATGATTTTGAATGGGTCAAAGAGTGATATATTTATTATAATAAAATATAGATATTTTTTTGACAGATATATATTATTGATAAAAAATAAGGATGTTAAAAATAAATTTGACCCGATGATTCGATCCGAATCGATTCGAAAAAAATTGAGTTAATGTTGGAAATTTTCAAATTCAGGTTGTGTTTGGGGCGGAGGATTTCGGGTTAAAAATTTTTAGATCGGGTTGAGATCGAGTTCGGGTTGACCTGAACCTAACCTGACATAACTACAATTGGGATAGACCTCTTTATTGGGCTTCCACGTATACATACATCTAAGTCTATCATCTCACTTACATACAAATTTAGGTCAATTTTTAATAAGACTAAAATAATATAATCTTATAACTTTTTTAAAACTGAGATGTTTTACTAACATACTTAATTGCTCAGAGACTCAGTGGGCTAACATTGACCTGCTCAGTAGTCTATTGACTTATCTCATTTTATAGATTTCTTATAGAAAATCTATTGATATCACAACCCTATTAAAGCTAATGTGACATCCGGATAGTGGATGGCTTTCAAAGGGTATATTATATATAAATAGTGGTTCCTCCTCCATAATGTGGATATGAGTTTTTTTTTTCATCTTTATTCATTTTCAATTCCAAATCAATATATTTCTGCAAAAATTGACTTGAATGTCAGAGTACACATGCCAAGAACCCTCCCTGGGCTTACCGCTAATAACCCTTTTTCAAGTGTTCCCACTTTCACGGCCCTAATGATGGTGACACGGATTTAACAATGATCAATATTATTACTTTATCATCCTTCTTAACTCGTGAACAAGATCATACATCATAATTAAATCTTAAATTTTAGATACCTAATCTACTGAGGACTTAAAGCCACTATACCCTATACGAGCTCAAAATTGAGAATTATTAAATTAATATAAAATCATTTTAATTTGATTTTTTGATCATTCAGTCAATACTAATTTAAAATAATATTATGTCATGTGATTGCACAAGTTTACAACTAGCACAAGTACAAGACAATTATTATAGTGCATGTGCAAGTGACAAGAATAACATCATTGTGTCTTTATAGTGTTAAATAGAAAAAGATAAATTTATAATGTATATGTACGCTAGGTGGCCAGGAGTCTTCCTAATATACTTAATTGATTAAAGGGTGGGTTTTTTTTCATATGTTGGTATATATTTTATGAATAATGATTGGGCGAATGAAAATGAGAGAGTGAAAATCATAATGAATGACGTGGTACCTTGCATGCACGATCTTCGACGGGTTCACCGAATCACCGTATCCCCAGGGTATAGTTTGATTCGGGGCGGCGGCCGGAGGCCGCCGATGGTGTCCAAGCGATAATCGGACGTGTGCATATATATAAAGTGTCACGTCATGCCACATCATTCAGTATTGTTTTCACTCTCCCATTTTCACTCTCTCTATCATTGCTCATATTTTATATAGTCGGCTTTATAGTTAGAGCAATGATAGGGAGAGTGAAAATGAGATAGTGAAAATCATAATGAATGATGTGACACTTTGCATGCACACATCCGATTATCGCTTGGACACCATTGGCGGCCTTCGGCCGCCGTCCCGAATCAAACTATACCCCGGGGGCATGGTGAACCCGTCGGATATCGTGCATGCAAGGTGCCACGTCATTCACTATGATTTTCACTCTCCCAATCATTATTCTTATAGTTATGTATAAAATAAGAACAATGATTGGGAGAGTGAAAATGGGAGAGTGAAAATCATAGTGAATGACATGACATCTTGCATGCACGATCTCCGACGAGTTCACCGTGCCCCCCAGGGTATAGTTTGATTCGGGGCGGCGGTCGAAGGCCGCCGATGATGTTCAAACGATAATCGGACGTGTGCATGTAAAGTATCATGTCATGCCACGTCATGACACATCATTTACTATGATTTTCACTCTCTCATTTTCACTCTTCCTATCATTGCTCATAAAAAAAATTAAGAAATTAAACAAGTATTAACCTGAGATGTAAGTTGCTATTATTTATCATAGTTATATAGTCTCAATGCAAGTTGTTATTTTTAGTGCTATCATCGCATTGCCTTTTCTTTTTTATAAGAAGAAAATAAGTAGACGTACTTAATAAATAAGTAAGGTAAACAAATGACATGTGCAAATTTGATGTTAAGAGACGAGACAAACTGTCCTTAAAAAAATTCTATTTCTAATAAATACCCTAATGATGAAACATCCTTTATAAAAAAAGAAAAGTCAAATAACTTATTTTTTCAATAAAATTGTCATTTGTTAATTAAATTTTTAATTTTTTTAATTAATCAAATAATCTTAAATTTGAAATGATAATTTGACTCTATAGAATTTTTTCATCTATGGTCGAAATAATTCAAGAAGTATTCAAGATAAATAATTTGAAATCCAATATTTTTTGATCATGTATTTAATTTGAAGAAACAATCTTTATAAATATATTATAATTGCAAAGTAAATCATGAATACTTAGATTTATGTTCCCGCTGCATTAGATCTCTGGGAGCAAAAATAATTAGTTGCCAATACAACTTAAGTTTTCAATCCTAGACTTAATGTAAAGTCATTTTAATTTGATTTTCTGAACATTAAGCCAAATACGAATTTAGAAACAATATTCTTTGATTTGCCACATCATTCCACTACTTTACAGCTAGCAAATGAACAGTTCGATTATTACCTTGTTGGCTTTAAATATGATAACAACTATCATCACGCCACCTAATTCTATTAATAAATCACTTAAATTAAAGAACTGATTATGACATCCGCAATAATATATTTAAGGGATATTTCCCCTATAGTAATTAAAAATTATAGAATAAAAAATTTTGCCCAATAATTTTTTATTTTTATTTAAAAAAAACCAAAAGCGACGCCAAATGGGTGGGTGGGTGCATGGGTGGGGCTCACGGCAACTGTCTTTTTGAATTATTTTTTTTGTTATTTTTTTAAAAATTCAATGTAGAATAAAAAAATTGGAATATTTGATTTTTTGTTATTTAAAATTCAATAAAATTAAATTTATTTGTTATTTTTATCTTTGGATGAGATAATGAGATATTTAATAGGCGGGATCAATGAATATTTGATTTGTGAAATATTTAATTATAAAATTTAAAATATTTGAGAAGTAAAATATTTGAATGATAATATAGACAAATTTAAAAATATTTTAGAGAAATATTCAATCGGTAGAGGCTCTTATAAGTATAAAAACAATAAGAGAAATAAAAGTATGTATTTGTTGTATTCAAAAATGTCCCTTGATATATCAAAATCATGTTTGTTATATTTAACAATAGAGGTAGACATGGATGATCTAACAGGTAAGATGACAACTCTTGGTGATACGACAGATACTTTGGCGAGGAGAAGAGCTTGAGAAAGAAACTCAAGGAAATGTTAGAAGGGTATCACAAGGAGTTCGGACGATCCCTGATTATCTTTTATTCAAATATAACATTTAGTACGAGCGTTAGAGAGTTCAAATATTTCTGAATGTCCCTGATTATCTTTTATTCTGTTCCTTGATAGTTCTTCTTACTTGGACAATAATGACATTTAATACGACCGTTACATGAGTATTCCAATATCGGGTGATAATGATTACCATCCGTCATTAAGCCTAAGATTTCTCGTTTTGGTCATTTAATGCGTTGTCTTCTAAAGTATTAAATGCTCTTTTTAATGAATAACCATCACTGATGCCTCTAAAGGAATATTGTCCCGATTGGGAAGAGTCCCGACCGAGAGTATCTACCTTTCCTGATCGGAAGCCTTTGTCCAAGCAGATTCAATCGGATGAAAGACGCTCGCCACTCGTATATTATGCTCAATCGAGCAAGGCAGATGCCTTATGAAAACTTCGCCACTCATATATGGACTCTCTGTTATTTTTATTTTTTAAAAAATATTAACTGTGTGATTGTGAATTTACTCTATTATTGTGATGTCAGCCGTGTGAGGCTGAGTTATAATTTTTATTGATTATTTTGTATAAATGCACTAACTATCCGTCGTACAAGGGAGATGTCGTTCAATCTAAAAAAAAAAACATGAGTCTCTGAAGATGTGACATTGATGAGTTTGATGCAGCACAGTATGAATAATAGATGGAGGAGAAGCTCTACCTTGTTGACTAGCAATATGGGTAAGAGTAGTTAAGCAGGGAGGGAGATGGCAGAGTTGGGCAATGGGGGAGAGAAACAAATTAAATTAAGTCTGTATATTATATTTGCTGGTCTCTGTCTGAGCAAAGATGAAAGAGACCTCTCAACTGCTACATTGACAATCTGGTTCTTCATGCTGTCTCTTTTGGCCGGCTCTCAATCTCAAGTTTATCTCAATCATGAATCAGCATCATTAACTCTTCCAGCTCATAATTAATTTTTGAGCTCTCACGCACATTCGCCGCAAGTTGCATGAGATGCTGAGGAAGACGACACACTCGACGACGACTCTAATCTATTCAATCTCTGATCTCTTTTAGATCTTTGCTGCCCATTTTGTGGTCCATAGATTTATCGTCACTTCCTTGACTGTACATCTTGTCAGTCTATGATCTCCGATAGATTCTTCAAAGTAATGGGCTCCAGTCGTTGACTCATGATCGAATGGTGATATCAAGCAAAACAAAGTAGCGAAGGGAAGCAAAACAAAGTACGGGACAGAAGAACTATTGCCTTTGCTTTATATTTATAATTTTATTATAGCTTAATTTACAATTTCCTTATTAGTTTTGGTGCTTAAAATTTAATTTATCAGTTCGATTTAACTTTTTATTGTGTTAAAAAACTTAATTTATTACAAAAAAAAAATTCTGAAAGCAGCATTATATTAGATCGATCAAATGAAAACTGATCATCACTTGTCTCGTCAAAAAAATAGAATTAAATTAAACTCATAAAGAAACACAATTTAATAGAGCAAACCAAGCTAGCTAGCTAGCTTGAATATATGAAGTCCAAATTAAGTTCATTGCTGGAATAACTCTTATATTTCTCAGCTCAGATGCTGGAATTAAGTTCATTGCTGAAGAACTTGCTAAAGAATGTGCTGGTCTTCCGCTTGCTCTTGTCACCGTCGCCCGAGCTATGCCAGGGAAAAAGTCTTGCGAAGCTTGGGATCACACTCTTCGTCAAATAAGGGATGAACATCAGTACTGGAAGACCGTATGTCTTCACGAAGATTCACTCGTCATGTATAATGCTTTCAAACTGAGCTACGAGAGTTTAGAGAATGACTCCTTAAGAGAATGTCTCTTGTGTTGTGCTTTGTGGCCCGAAGATCATGAGATCGACACATCTGAGGAGTTGATACCGTGTTGGATAGGTTGCGGCATAATCCGTGAATTTAATGTGATCAATGAAGCTTTCACCAAAGGACGTTTGCATTTGGAAGCTCTCATGGCGGCATCCTTGCTAGAGGACTGTAGTGACGTGGACTTTCCTTACAGCAACATAGCTGTAAAGATGCACGATGTCATCCGAGACATGACACTATTGATGGTCTCTGGGTCGGTGGGAAACAAAAGAAAATGGATTGTAAAAGCAGAAATCGGGTTGAGTGATTTGCCTAGACAAGAAGAATGGCAAGAAGCAGAGAGAGCATCATTCATGAGGAATACGATTACTTCTTTACAAGAGTATGGAGCTTCCACTTTTCCAAAACTTTCTATGTTGATTCTCCATTACAACATAGGCCTGAAAACAATTCCTCCGAGTTTGTTTGCAAGCATGCCTCGTTTAACATTCTTGAATCTCAAGGGACCCCGTCTGAACAAGCATATCAAGTATATATATATATATATATCTATGACAATTCTAAAAGAAGAGTCAGAGATACCCGCCTCCAATGTAAGAATCCAAAAGTAAAGAGAATCCCCGTCTGAAATAATATCAATCTCCCAAGTGGAATCCAGTCAACGTCCTGCATCCAAAAGTAATTAACAAATACAGCTTAGATAATCTATAACATACAAATCAGTTATAAGTTACCCGTTTCCATTTATATTTCACCAAATAGCCTAACCCAACCAACCCAGATTAGGTTCAGCTTGGGTTTAGTGCAACCCTAACCCAACCAACCATGGTTTAATCAAGCACCACGAAACCCACATAATCCAACTCCCATGGATACCTGGATACGACCTCAACTACAAGCACCCCTCTAAACAAGGAAGCAACCAACAAAACCTTAATCGCTGAGCTGCAATCCAAACAAACCAAATACAACATTTACCTATCAAAATCTTACATACGGCAAGAACAGAAATTTCCCCTTGACACGCAACAGTGCCCACAAAACAAGTTCAACAAGGTAATCAAACCACATCCACCACGCAACCTCACGCATGGATTACTCCGGCCAAAAGCACAAACCCAACCAAGATCAATTCAGAACAGAGTTTTGACCTTAATCAAAAGCAACAATACTAATTGCATCAGTCCAATTCGTCTTACCTTGATTATGGCCGGCATAATCAAATGCTCCAATCCGGATGAAGCAGAGATCACAGAACGAACCCTAGATCTCCATCCTACGCTCGGCGTTGGCACTCCTCGAAGGTTCGCCGGCGCTGATCGTGAGCCAGAGGGAGGGAGAGGCGGAGGTCGATGCAGTGGCTTGGGCTAGGGTTTCGCGAGGGATCGATGAAGGAGTCCGCGTGGCTGCGTTTTAAGGCACTCGATGAATAGAAGGAAGGCGTCGGCTGATTTTGGCAAGAGAATCGAGAGCTTTAAGGTATTCGGCCGAAGATTTGGGCAATGAAATCGGGCAGGAATTCAGTCGACGCGCGTGGAAGAAAAAGGAAAGACTGCAGGGCTTTTATTCCGTGGAATAAAAGGATTAGGAATTTAAATGGACTTTGGCCAATTTTCAATTAAGCCCCTCTTCTTCCAAACTCACCATCTACACCCTCCTCTATAGAAATTTTGCATCTACCCCCTTTTCAAACTTAGGCATTTTACATTCTCCCCCACTAATAAGAATTTGGTCTCCAAATCCGTTACTACTAATGGTAAATGCTAACCGCTATATATATGAAATACGAATACTGAAATGGATAACAGTTCGTACCTCAGTCAAACAAATGGGGATATCAAGCTCGGATAGTGTCCTCGAGCTCCCAAGTAGCCTCTGCATCCGAGTGGTGCTGCCATCCAACTCTGACCAGCCGGATCGTCTTGTTCCGTAGCTGACGCTCCCGGAATCCTAAGATCCGTACAGGTACCTCCTCATAAGTAGCGTCAGGATGGAGCGGAACAGGCACCTCAGATAAGATGTGTGTGGGATCTGGCATATAACCTCTCAACATAGACACATGGAACACGTCGTGGATGCCGGTCAAAGACGTGGAAGTGTTAGGCGATAAGCTACAGCTCCAATCCTCTCCAAAATCTGAAATGGTCCAATATACAATGGAGCTAGCTTACCTCTGAGGCCAAAATGTTTCACCCCCTTCGTGGGTGAAACTCGCAGAAAAACATGATCCCCCACAGCAAACTCTAACGGTCGGCGTCTCCGGTCAGCATAACTCTTCTGACGATCCTGTGTTGCTAATAATCTCTGTCGGATAGTCCGTACTAACTCTACCTTGTGTTGAACTCTCTGGGGTCCTAGCAGCTGAGTCTCTCCGACCTCATCCCAAAGGGTGGGTGTCCTGCACGCCCTACCGTACAACGCCTCAAACGGTGCCATCTGTATCGCCGAATGAAAGTCGTTGTTGTAGGCGAACTCTACCAAGTGCAAATGGTCCTCCCAACTGCCCCCAAAGTCCATCACACACGAGCGCAATAAGTCCTCCAAGGTCTGGATAGTACGCTCTGACTGTCCGTCTGTCTAGGGATGAAAAGCTGTGCTGAGATGGAGCTCGGTGCCCATAGTCCTCTGCAAACTCTGCCAGAACCAAGATGTAAAGCATGGATCCCTATCTGAGATAATACTCAAAGGAACTCCGTGCAATCTGACTATCTCCCGGTAATACATCTCTGCTAATCTATCAAGAGAATCTGTCCTCCGGATAGCTAAGAAGTGGGCAGATTTGGTTAGTCGGTCCACGACTACCCAAATTGCATCATGACCTCTCCTAGTCCTCGGCAAACCCACGACGAAGTCCATGGTGATGTGTTCCCACTTCCACTTGGGAATGGGGATCTTCTGGAGGAGTCCAGCAAGTCTCTGGTGCTCTGCCTTAACCTGCTGACAGACGAGACATCTAGCAACAAAGTCCGCGACATCCCTCTTCATGTCGTTCCACCAATAGGAACGTCTCAAATCACGATACATCCGAGTGCTGCCAGGATGAATAGCAAAACGTGATCGGTGAGCCTCCTGCAGTAACTCATCTATGATAGGGTGTGCCTTTGGTACACACAACCTCCCTCGAAAGTACAGAACACCCTTCGCATCACGTGTGAAATCCGACTGCTCTCCTGAAATCGCCTGGCTACCCAGAAACTGAATGTGTTGGTCACTGGCCTGGGCCTCTATGATCCTCAACCGAATCTCTGACTGAGCCATCAAAGTCACTAGCAATCCTCTCTCTGTTCGAGACTGCTCCTCTAACCCCAGCTCCGAGAAACTCTGAATCAGATCGGTGACCATCACTCTGTGGCATGCCAAAATAGCTCTGGATTTCTGACTGAGGGCGTCGACGACTACATTAGCTTTCCCAGGATGTTAGCTAATGGTGCAGTCATAATCCTTCAGAAACTCCATCCACCTCCTCTATCGAAGATTCAGCTCTCGCTGTGTGAATAGACACTGAAGGCTCTTGTGATCTGTGAAGATCTCGAAGGTGACCCTATAAAGATAATGCCTCCAGATCTTCAGGGCAAAAATAATAGTAACCAACTCTAAATCATGAACGGGGTAGCTCATCTCATGCTCCTTCAGCTGTCGGGAAGCATAAGCAACCACTCGTCCATGCTGCATGAGTACTGCGTCCAGTCTCAAGAGAGATACATCAGTATACAGAGTGAAATCATCCTCTCCAGAAAGCAGTACTAGAACTGGTGCAAATACAAGTCTCCGCTTCAGCTCCTGAAAGCTGGTCTCACAAGCCTCAGTCCATACAAACTTCACACCCTTCCTGGTCAAACGTGTAAGTGGTGATGCGATGCTGGAGAAACCCTCGACAAAGCGTCGGTAATAGCCTGCTAGCCCCAAGAAACTGCATACGTCATGGACTGACTGGGGCTGCTCCCAACTGGTGACAACCTCGATCTTTTGGGGGTCTACTGAAATGCCTCCACTGGATACTATATGTCCAAGAAAACCCACAGAAGATAGCCAGAATGCACACTTGTCGTACTTCGCATAGAGCTTCTCCTTTCGAAGAACCTCCAAAATGATACGAAGATGACGAGCATGCTCCTCCTCGAACCGAGAATATATCAGAATATCATCGATGAATACTATAACAAACTGGTCTAAGTACGGGAGGAATACCCTGTTCATGAGATCCATGAACACAGTCGGGGCATTGGTGAGCCCAAATGGCATTACCAAGAACTCATAATGTCCATAACGGGTGCGAAATGCCGTCTTCTGAATGTTTGCATCTCTGACTCTCAGCTGATGATAACCAGATCGCAAGTCTATCTTGGAATACACAGATGTATCCCTCAGCTGATCAAACATATCATCAATACGCGGCAACGGATACTTGTTCCTGACTGTGACTGAGTTAAGCTGCCTATAATTAATGCAGAGTCGCATAGAACCGTCCTTTTTCTTCACAAAAGGATCGGAGAACCCCACGGAGAAGCACTCGGTCGGATAAAGCCACGATCGAGTAACTCCTGGAGTTGGACCTTCAGCTCGTCCAACTCTCACGGTGCCATTCGATATGGTGCCTTCGATGCCGGCGCAGTCCCCGGTATCAACTCAATGGCAAACTCGACCTCCCTCCGGGGAGGTAAGCCCGGCAACTCGTCTGGAAATACATCCGTAAAATCCCTGACCACTGGAACGTCGAAGATCTGAGGAGTACTACCATCTAAAATGCTGAGTAATGATACCAGAAATCCCTGACAACCATGCGTAATAAGTCTCTGCGCCTGAAGTGCAGAGATAACCGCTATGCCCTTATCCCGGATGCCAAGGAATTCCCACGAGGGTCGGTCTGGAGGTCGGAAAGTGACCACCCTCGAATGGCAATCAACGGTGGCATGTGAAGTTGTGAGCCAGTCCATGCCCAGAATAATGTCGAACTCTATCATGTCCAGCACAGATAGATCCACGGTAAGGGTGGCCCTCCCAAAGTTCAAAGGACACCCTCTGACCTCCTGAGTTACCTCCAGAACATCTCCTGAAGGTAAGGGCACTGATAACCGTGGTATCCTAAGGGTTGGTAACTTGCAGATCTTGCTCAAGAATGCCCGTGATATAAAAGAATACGAACTACCAGTATCAATGAGTAAATCTGCAGTGTGTGCATAAAGCAAAATGGTACCTCGAAAAACGGATCCATCCGCTCGATGAGCCTCCTCTCGAGTAACAGCATAAACTCAGCCCGACTCTGGCAGTGGTGGAGGTGGGGGTAATGCCAATGCAGTAGGCACGGAAGGTAGCTGAGGTACCGATGCTCCAGCAATCTGAGACTGCTGATGGACAGGTAGCTGATACCCAGTATAGATCTGCTGACGAGGCTTCGAAATCGAAGGTTGAACTGAAGACTGGGGTACCACAGATGGCACTGCAGCCTCCTGACCCTGACCAAATAAACAGTAGAGCTGGATCGGTGGAGGGGTAGTCTGCTGCTGACGTGAAGGAGTCTGGGCCTTGCGGCTTCCCCGCTGGGCCCCCGACTGGCCAGAAGATCCTCCTCCAGCTGAGCCTCCTGTACCCGCCTCCTGTGCCCTCTGAGGGCAGTGGTATCTCCGATGGCCAGGTTGTTTGCAATGGAAACAAACAGCCCGTCCAATGGTACATCTCGACATGTTATGCTCCCTGGAGCCACACCAAGTGCACTGATGAGACTCTTTGGACCTCTGTCGGTCCTGTCGAGAGGCCTCGGAAGATCCTGACGCTGAACCTCCTGTTTTCTGAGGCCGAGAAGCGACCCCAGAAACATTCTGTGCTGTCTGCTCCGGTCTATCTCGCTTCCGCGAGGACTGGATCTGAGAAGTCTGCACTGTCTTCTTGTCCTTCTTCCTCTCTGATGATAGCCTCTGCTGCATCGCCTCCACATGTAAGGCGTGGTCCAGTGCCTGTCCGTCGGAAGTCAGATCCCAGGGAGCCATCCGAGACTGGATGTAGGGAGCCAACCCTCTAATGAAATGGGACATCCTCTCGATATCTTCAGGAAACATCTGCGGGCAACTCTCGGATAAGCGGTGGAACTCTGCATCATACTCAGCCACTGACTGATCTCCCTGACGAATCTCCAGAAACTCCTGCCATCGAGTCAGCTGTTGTGCAGCTGGGAAGTACTGAGTGGTGAACGCCTGTCGAAATCTCTCCCAGGTGATCGGCTGAGTGCCCATAACCGATCGCTAAGTGATCCACCATGTCTCTGCTCGGTCACGCATGTGATATGCTGCGAGCTCAACACGCTCCAGATCTGTACACTCTAGGTATGGAAACGTCCTCTTCAGTGTCTCCAGCCAAGCGCGAGCCACGTTCGTATCGGGGGCTCCATGGAACAGTGTAAGACGACCCTTAGCCGCCTAATTCCGGAATCCGGGCCACAGATCGGCTCGGAACAGTAGTAGTAGGTGCTGCCGGGGGTACTGCAGAATCTCCGGATGGTACCGTCGGTCCCGGCGGCTGTATATCTATCGGCTGCGAAATCTGAGGCTCTGACTGATCTGGAGCAGATGCTGGTGGAGCAGATGATGGGACAACCTGGGTCTGAAACATCTGCTGCATTATCTGCTGCTGTTGAGCCATCTGCTGCATCATCTGCTGTTGCTGCTCCATTTGCTGCATCATCTGTTGCATCATCAATGATGCAGCATCCTAAGTGTTGGAACCCGGATGGCTAGAGAGGGGGGGGGGGTGAATATAGCCAATCACTTTGACCTTTGGCACAAATCGAAATTCTGCACTCAAACTTATCAGTAGCACAGCGGAAGAAATAATCACAGAGTAAGCAGAAAACTGAAAACGAAGGCAAAGCAGACACACTAGCAAGATCGCTAACAAGGAGGGTTTACAAGGTTCAGGGATAACTTGCCCCTACTCCTTGGCGTGCCCTTAAGGTGGGCGATCCCTTGATCGTCGGCAGATCAAGCCCCGGTTAACACCGGATAGAAGACAACCTCCTTCTCGGTGGAGAAACCTCTCCACAGCGTTTCATTCACAAATTTAAGATTAAGCACAAAGAAACAATAAGAAGGATCTTACTCAAGCACTTAGCAAAGACAAGAACATAGCAAGCTTTCTTGAGCTCCACCCAGCGGCGATCTCACGCAAGAAACCCTTCCTCGTGTCTTCCCGCTGTCGGACTCCAAGCCTCTTGTTCTCTCCTTCAAGCGCTCAAGTAATGGATGATTGCTTCTCGATTGCAGTAGCTTGCTCAATGTGATGAGACTTCAGAATGCACAAGCAAGCAAGTTGTGGAGAACACAAGGCGCAGCAAGAACTCAACCTCTGCTTCAACGAAGCCTTCTTCTGCCCTTTTTCTTTCTCCACTCACATCAGGTGACAGTCTCCTGCAGCCTCCAGCTGCTTCCCTGCCAACGCCAGCTACCACTGAACCCTCCCTGGACTTCCTGAGCTCCCTCAGCCAAGCTCCAGTCAGCAGCTCAGTCTGCAGCTCCAGCCGTTGCAACATGAAATGGAGAACAGACAAACCTGCTCCAAGGAAAGCCTCCATTGACTTCTCCTTGAGTGTTTGAATCCTCCCCTGTCACCTGCAGCTTAATCAGAGTGTTAGAGCAGCATATCACACAGCATATCATATATCAGATGTTAAGCGCAGAGAATCGGATACGTTCAGACGCGATCATAGCGTCTGACAGTGCATTTTGAATTAAAGTGATTGGTCACCAGACCGATCAGGCTGAGTCCAGACCGATCAGGCTCCGTCCTGATCGATCCCCAACGCACAATCAGAAATCGCAATTTCTTTGGGATTCTCCTGGACCGATCACCAGACCGATCCCAGGTTGTGGATCGATCACCGAACCGATCCACCCCTAATTTAGGCGATTTCTGAGTTTCGCAGTCCAAACCTCCTGATCGGTCACTTGACCGATCATAGGGTCTCCTGATCGGTCACCAGACCGATCAGATCATGACCAGACCAATCAGGCTTCGTCCTGATCGATCTTAGTGAGGAACCCGCGAACCTGGATCATTCCCCAGAACGATCTGCACAATGATCCTGATCGGTCACTAGACCGATCAGGAGCAATTCAGCAAGGGAACTCAACCTCACTGGGTGCTCCCTGATCGGTCACTAGACCGATCAGGAGTCATACAGTGGGTGAAATGCATACTCCCTGATCGGTCACCAGATCGATTAGGAGCAGCACGGTAGGTTCCCAACCTCACTGTGTCACGCCCCGAGAAGCCGCTCGTCCGATACCGACCGGACTGCCACTCACTCGACCGACGGACAATTCGGAAACCTAACCGCTACGACCATCCCAGATGATTGTACCTCAGCCTATAGGGCTGGAACAACCGTCTGCAATTAACAGAAACAAACACAACGACAAAGCTGCGTACCGGTATGACTTACGACAAAACCAAAACAAACTCGAGGCCTCTATGGCACACAAAACTACAACTATCCTGCCGTAACATAGACGACACAAAAGAGTATAACATACCAACAGCGGAAATGAAAAGAAATACAATGAATAAAAGAAACGGGTACCAACATGTACCCCAACCAAAAGACAGGCGAAAATCATCTCGGAGACACATGAACTGGGACAGGCTGCTGAACAATCCAGACGATCATCCTGATAAGAGAAAAATATAGCCAACGGGGTGAGTCCTAAGAACTCAGCGAATACAGTCTAATGTGCATAGGAAGAAATAATAGCAGTAAGAAAATGCAGAACTGAACCATAAGCAATAAAGTAACTACATACCTACCTGCGTCGATCCCAAACCCAGTAGTATGCATGTCAACCAAGTGCAGCAATCAAGTGCAGCAAACACAATCATATGCATCAATGCACAGTATGCTCATGATGCAGCATGGGTCACCCCTGACGCCTGGGTCAATAATGCACACGCGGGACCATATGGGTAGGGCTGTGACCTGGTCTTCCCTGCACGAACAGACGGTCGATAATGCACACGCGAGACCGAATGGGTAGGGTCGGAGACCATAAACGTACCCCACCATCGGGTGAAGTAACGCTCTAAACGTCCCTCGCTATCATCGGATAGGTAGGACGAGTAGCAAGTACGACAACCCATCTCAACCTCCAGGGAGTCAAAGGTCGTCCCCTATGCTACGTGCAAAAATGATACATGTCTGTATCCCATGCATCAACCACTATCTATCCCTACTGTCATCTACATGATATGCAGTAGTCCAAATAACCGGTATGCACCAATACCTAAATCCTAGCGTAAGGTATAAGGTAAACTGTGCATCATCAATCCATACAAATATAGTAAGCAGTAAAGCTAACGGATACAACTACCGAAGCAAAAGCACAGAGTTACAGATATCAAGTATCCCTATTGCTAACTATGTCTAGCTATGCATAAACAGAAGTACCCGCCTCGCTATGAAGAAGTCCAGGCGTCGAGAACCCCCGTCCAAAAATAATAGCCGCGACGAAGATAACCGCGACACTCAATATCCTATATCAAATGCACAATCACTTAGCCAAATATAACTTCTAATTTAGTTAGGATTAATTCAAATCAATTAATCCTAATTAAACACCCATTTGATTAAATTAAGGTTAATTACAATTAATTAACCCCAATTAAACCCTCACTTCTTAACCAACACACCATCTATATAATTAGGGTTACTTGAGAATAATTAACCCAAATTAATTTCTCAATCCGTCCCTCAATTCATGATCCCATTTCA
This sequence comes from Boesenbergia rotunda, assembly GCA_024364735.1. NCBI lineage: Eukaryota > Viridiplantae > Streptophyta > Magnoliopsida > Zingiberales > Zingiberaceae > Boesenbergia > Boesenbergia rotunda. Next base: position 291,095 of record JAGFNQ010002473.1, on the reverse strand, counting down.
ATCCAAAGATCAAACAAACATCCTGTGATCAAATACTATTTTGGCAGAGATCACCCAAATTACTAAACAACTCTAAAGATCCGAAGAACCCAGAAGAACCGAAACACTAACATACACAAACCACAGCCCACGACATCCTCTAACCAGATCAAGAACAGAGGACACAATTACAAAGCTAAACCAACCATCTGATCACCGAAACCATAGATACAAGGAAATCTAACCAAAAACAACCACTATACAGATCATCTACAAGAACAAATTCAAGCTACACAGAAATCCATCAAAGCCTAATAATCTATTCGAATCAGACCTAGCCATTCAAATCAATACAAACATAAAACCTTACCTGATTTCTGCCGAACCCTGCAAGCTGCAAGACGAGAACCTCACAGCAAGCTCAACTCCCCCTGTGAACCCTAGATCAGTTCCAAGGGAGTCGGAATCCCAATCTCCACTAGGGACGACCACAGCGATCCCTAATCCAAACAAGGAACTCAAAACACCATATCGAGATCAATCTCAGAAGACGAGTCAAGAATCGATGGTTTTGACTTACCTCTGATCTCGAGCACCAACTCCTATTCTCGAATTCCACCGATTCTTGAGCGAGGAGTTGAATCCAATGGCCGGCAGATGGGATTCCTCTGCGATTAGGGCTCGCTAAAGAATGGAAGAAGAGGGGATCGGATTGGAGCTTAGCTACGGCGACCGGAGAAGGTTAGAGACGCCGTCTCTTCTGGCTGATGTCGAAACCAGAGTGGGAGAGATCGGGGTGGCTTCGATCGACCGAGAAGTATACGGCGAGTGGAAGAGAAGAGGAGAGGGAGGCGACGTCGGGTTGGCTGCTTGCGGCTAGGGCACGGGCGAGAGGCTGTGGCTGCGCCCGAGCGGAGAGAAGAGATGGGATCGAAGAGGCGTGGTGCGGCTAGGGCACAACGAAGGGGAGTAATGAAATATTAATAAGCGGTGGCTTTTGCAGAAAAACCTTTTCAGCTTTTCGAAATCCCAACCAGGCCCTTAATTTCGAAAGTTTTGCCTTTTAGCTCCCAAATTTCCCAGATTCTCACACACTGTGTGTCATTGCACGACCGATCCACGATGGAGCAGCGTGCCAGATTCCCTGATCGATCACCAGACCGATCCAAGGACTCAAACCTAGCCCTCCAAGCTAAGGATTTTTCACCTAACTCTCCAAGTTAGGAATTTGCACCTAACCCTCCAAGTTAGGACTTTTCACCTAGCCCTCTAAGCTAGGACTTTTCACCCAACCCTTCCGAATTATGACTTTTCCAAACCTAGCCCTCCAAGCTAGGACCTGACCCTCCAAGCCAGGACTTTTTCACCTAATTCTCCAAGATGAAAATTTGCACCTAACCCTCCAAGTTAGGACTTTTCACCTAGCCCTCCAAGCTAGGACTTTTCACCCAACCCTTCCGAATTAGGACTTTTCATACACCTAGCCCTCCAAGCTAGGATTTTCAATACCATGCCTGAACCCGATCAGGACTTAATCATCATCAATAATCATCCACCTAAACTAAAATCGGTGTCAACACCAAAATAACAATCAGGGCCAGACTGCATCAACACTAAGGTGCCGCAGCAGGCGCCACTGGGGCTGATGCTGCAGTCGTACATACTGGAGGTACCATCGGTACTGCAGTCGGTAATGGCGACGGTGTCCGCAGGGGCTGAGATCTCTGATCATCAGGAGTCTCTGAAGAGGATCGTCCTCGGCCACGAGACCCTGTCCGTGTCCATCTCACAGAACCCTCCTCTGTCCCTGTCATCATCGCTCGCTGAGACACTTGTGCCCTCCTATACGAGGGTCGACCCGGCCCACCAGGTCGGCGGGGTGGAGTCAACTCTATGCGTCGCGGCATACCTGTAGGGTTATGCCATTCATTAATACCTGCCTAGAATTTTCTAGAATTAACAACAAAACCTGCAACAGAATGTAAGAACATCGCCTGGAGCTGTCCCGTCGCTGCCATGTCCCAATCGCGTCTATCGAGAAAATGATTCCGACATAAAATCCGAAAAAACACTCACAGGACCACAAGGTATCTCGAGAACCTGGCTCTGATACCAAATAAATTGTCACGCCCCGAGACCCCAGGAGCCGCTGATCCAATAAAAAATCGGACAGTACCTCCCCTGTCCGGCGGACAATTTACATATGCATACATAACATAAATCACAACCACGCAGTTAAAATGGGCCTCAGGCCTCAAATCACGACAGAACATAAAATAAATCCGAATAAATCATACCTGACTCCGGACCGGTCCGACTTACGACAAAACATAAAGCATAAAGGTCTCACAAACGTACAACTATACTGTCGTATAATATGACTAAATCCAACAAAAGCAACAGCGAAGAAAACAATAGAAAATACTAGCAACACACTAGACGATAAATCCCGAAGAAATCTCGACAAGTACGCGAACTGGGACAGGCTGTTGGGCACTCTCCAGTCAATCATCCTGAAATAAAAACAAGGAGCTAACGGTATGAGTCATAGAACTCAGCGAATATCTCATCTTATATATACAAGATATTCTAAGATAGCAACAGGGTAATAGACTACCGAACTAACACGTGCATAGGCAGTAATAAGAACAACTGCAAAAGAACAATAAGAACTACCATACCAAAGTAGCAGAGTCGCCAAAACCAGACATAAGGGTCTCCTGTAAGTGCATGTCAATCATATACAGCATCAAGTATAAACAAGCACAAGTAAGGCAAAATAAACGAACACACAAAGTGCAATGACATGGTCACCCCTGCCGTCGGTCAGACATCGTCACCTATGTACGGGAGGAAGCTGAGCGGAGGCCACCCTCCGACGTAGGGCTATGGCTGCCGTCCATACTCTGCCATCACTACTCCTGAGCGATCGAGTAGACGGAATGCTGCCCGTGTAACACCCCTACTCCATGGCTTATCCTAGCGATGTCTCTATCAGCCTAAGGCCATCTGTGGAGGACATCTCTGTCCGAGTGTTACCCCTACCCCATGTATATAATGGGGGAGAGACCTCTCCCTCTCATCTCCTGATATCTGGACAACTCAAGGAAAAACATCTGCCTGCTACCACGCTCCGATTCACTAACCCATGAGTGCATGAGCGGAGCAGCACAGAGCACACTACCCAATACTCCGTCAACCACTAACCCATGAGTGGTCGTATGGGTAGGTCAGTATGACTGCCGACCTAGCTCACCCAAAAGGGGCCCCTGATCGACAGTGATGCACAATGCACGATGATGCATAACACTGGTCAAAACAGCATCCACTATCTAATCCACCTATATCAACATGATATGCAAGGTTCGTAAGTAATGCACCATAACCTAAGTGCTAAAGGTATAGGTATCACATGTCAGTTGTGGCACAAACAACATCAGCAAAACAAATATAAGAGTTATGCCACAATCTATTACTCTATCGCTAAACAAGCATATCAAGTATATATATATATATATATATATTTGTGACAATTCTAAAAGAAGAGTCAGAGATACCCGCCTCCGATGTAAGAATCCAAAAGTGAAGAGAACCCCCGTCTGAAATAATATCAATCTCTCAAGTGGAATCCAGTCAACGTCCTGCATCCAAAAGTAATTAACAAATACTGCTTAGATAATCTATAACATACAAATCAGCTAAGTTACCCGTTTCCATTTATATTTCACCAAATAGCCTAACCCAACTAACCCATATTAGGTTCAGCTTAGGTTTAGTGCAACCCTAACCCAACCAACCATGGTTTAATCAAGCACCACGAAACCCACAGAATCCAACTCCCATGGATACCTGGATACGACCTCAACTACAAGCACCCCTCTAAACAAGGAAGCAACCAACAAAACCTTAATCGCTGAGCTGCAATCCAAACAAACCGAATACAACATTTACCTATCAAAATCTTACATACGGCAAGAACAGAAATTTCCCCTTGACACGCAACAGTGCCCACAAAACAAGTTCAACAAGGTAATCAAACCACATCCACCACGCAACCTCACGCATGGATTACTCCGGCCAAAAGCACAAACCCAACCAAGATCAATTCAGAACAGAGTTTTGACCTTAATCAAAAGCAACAATACTAATTGCATCAGTCCAATTCCTCTTACCTTGATTATGGCCGGCGAAATCAAATGCTCCAATCCGGATGAAGCAGAGATCACAGAACGAACCCTAGATCTCCATCCTACGCTCGGCGTTGGCACTCCTCGAAGGTTCGCCGGCGCTGATCGTGAGCCAGAGGGAGGGAGAGGCGGAGGTCGATGCAGTGGCTTGGGCTAGGGTTTCGCGAGGGATCGATGAAGGAGTCCGCGTGGCTGCGTTTTAAGGCACTCGATGAATAGAAGGAAGGCGTCGGCTGATTTTGGCAAGAGAATCGAGAGCTTTAAGGTATTCGGCCGAAGATTTGGGCAATGAAATCGGGCAGGAATTCAGCCGACGCGCGTGGAAGAAAAAGGAAAGACTGCAGGGCTTTTATTCCGTGGAATAAAAGGATTAGGAATTTAAATGGACTTTGGCCAATTTTCAATTAAGCCCCTCTTCTTCCAAACTCACCATCTACACCCTCCTCTATAGAAATTTTGCATCTACCCCCTTTTCAAACTTAGGTATTTTACATTGTTGGTGCAATCGGCCCAAGTATGATCGGGGAGATCATGGTTTTGATGTGTGTGTCAATATGATTAAGTTAGGGTGTCATGTTGGTTTGATATGCGTGATTGAGTCTTGCAGGACTTGGTGAGTCACAACCGTTTTGATATATTTGTTGTGCATGCTTGAAAATTCCTCATTTTAAATAACTAAGTGGGAGAGGGAATCTTTGAGTCTCGTGACCTCCATTACTAGTTTGAAAAGCGATGCGAACAAACTTGTGTGTTGGCTCTGAGTACCTTCCTCCACATCGGATGAGTTTGTTTTGCGGGTCACTAGTTCAAATTTCCTGATGGATGACTTTAGGAAATTATTTAGGAGCGTGTGATCTTCCCTATCGAAAGGGACATAATCCTAGATAATGGACTTAGTATCAAAGTAATAGTGAACACTTAGATGCAATTAATGGTATCCTCCCATCAGAGTCACTGCTATTATTTACATGACCGAAGATAAATCAACTATTAATTTTATTTGTCAAAAAGTAAGGTTGATAAGATAATAAAATCAATGGGAAAACCCTCCTCTTATATATGTTTGAATTAATATACATTCACACTATCGTGACATGCTAAATTCACGGTGTTTTGAGGTGTTGGTGGTTTTAAAATTTTATTCTTTGAGGAATCAATATTATTTTAAAATCTAATGTTTTGATCATTGTGATTCTCAAAAATTTTCAAAATATTTTCAACCCACTTGCTGTTATTTTAAAAGAAAATAAACTTACTGGTCCCAATTATATTAATTGGAAAAGGAACTTGAATATTGTCTTGACTTCTGAGGAGTACAAATTTGTACTTTTTGAGATATGTCCCGCTAAGCCTAGTGATAATTCTAGTGAAGAGGAGAAAGAGAGTTATAGGAAGTGGGTAAAGGCGGATAAGATTGTGCGGTGTTACATTTTGGCTTCCATGTCAAATGTATTGTAACATCAGCATCAGGCCTTCGCTATTGCCTATGACATGATGCTCAATCTCAAGGAACTCTTCAGACACCAGAATTGGGCTGCTAGGCAAGAGGCTATGAGAAACTTAATGACGACCACCATGGCTGAGGGAACACCTGTGAGGGATCATGTTCTCAAGATGATGGCTCATTTGAATGAGATGGAAGTCCTTGGAGCTGAAATCAATGGGGAAATCGAGGTCGATATCATTCTCCGGTCGCTACCAATGAGTTTTGAGCAGTTCCGTCTAGACTACAACATGAACAAAAGGTTGTATTCGTTGGCGGAAATTCTGACAGAACTCCAGGCATCAGAAGGGTTATTTCATTAAAGTGCTCAAGCTTCCTTTGTTGGAAACGTTTCTACTTCTAAGCAGAAAGGTAAGATGAAGAAGAAACCAGGTGGTTCGACAAAGAAAGCAGTTGGATCTCAAGGACCTCAGGCTGGAGTGAAGAAGCCGAAAGGCAAGTGCTTCACATGAAAACGGACTGGACATTGGAAGGTAGACTGTCCCCACCGAAAGGAGAACAATAAAGGTATATCTTTTTCATTGGTTGTTGAAATATATTTAGCAGTGTTATTTATCGGTACCTGGTGTGTAGATACAGGAGCCACTGCTCATGTTTGCAATTCATTGCAGGGGTTTCAGGAAACCAGGCAACTACATGAGAGCGAGATTACTGTTTACATGGGCAATGCTACGGAGATAGCGGCTATTGTAGTGGGAGATGTCTATTTATCTTTTGCTAAAAATAAATGTTTGGTTTTAAGAAATTGTCTTTACGTACCTTCTTTTAGAAAGAATTTAATTTAAGTTTCTAAATTGTTTATGGATAGATATTGTATTTCTTTTAATGACAAAGTTGTTAATATTTTAAAAATTCGACATAAATTTTAATTAATTTATTTCGATTAAATTGCAATTGGAAGGTCAAATCTATTTCAAATTATTACGGAATTTTTTTTCTTCCTTTGATTAGATGAAAGCAGCTCAAATTACTAGGCAATTTTTTTAAACGTTGGTAATAAATTAACGAAAATAACATCTAACTAAACTTATCCAAATCATATAACAAAGTTTGCAAACATTAATATCAAATAATTAAGTGTCATTATGCATTGTAATAATTAATATGATCAAATGGTGATATCAAAATAAAATTAAAACTGTAACATTATATGAAATAAAATACTTCATGATAATGTAAAATCCAGAAGACAATATCCATGATCAAATTTTAATACACTCAAGAGATGTCCAATTATTCCTATATATATATATATATATATATATATATATATATATATATATATATATATATATATATATATATATATATATATATATATATATATATATATAGGAATCATCAATCAAATTTAGATATATATGGAACCGAATCCAACAATTTGACCGCTCTATGACGATCAAACCCTCCTTCCCTCCCTCTCATATAGCCTCTTCTCATATAGCCTCCTTGACTTATGCCAAGACCTACAAAGATTACAATTTTTTTTTTTAAAAGTAATAGATATTAGAGTGCATTTCAAATAGTTAGGAGTACGATATAACTCTGTCAAGTCCTAGGTAAAATAAAACTCATAATATTATTCATCTATATATATAGAATAATATTGTCAATGAAACATTTTAATCCCCTTTGCAGCTATATCGATCAGGATATTTAACTTGGCATAAAAAAGTATTGACTGAATGGAATAGTTCATTATTTTTTATATTGTAATCAAGAACATGCATGATTATTTGGACATGCATGATTATTTGGCAAATATATATGATGAAATTGAAATTAATTGCTTCTCAAAAACAAGAACTTGTCATGATAGTTTTAATTTTAATTTACCAAAATACCCAAGACAACACTTAATTAGTTTTCATATTTATCAAAAAGATATATTTTCTAAAACAGAATCCCTAAATTGCCCTTGAAAATTAATAATATAAAAAAAACATGCATTACTATTTAATGTTGCCTGCTTAATAAAATACTAAATCATTAATTTTTAAATATTCATTCATTTCATATAAGACAAAATAGATGGTATATTTATATGAAAATATATGTGTTACCTAAAATAAGGGGTGAGGGAATCCTTGATGCTCTAGTCATCCCAATCCAAGTTGTCCCACCATTCGTCTTCACCATGAATCATTTTTAATCTATTCTTCAACATTTCAGCCACAAAAGATAACTTTTTGAGCTTTGGGCAATAGACCACAGTTAGATATTCCAAGTAGGGAAAATGGAGCGGTCTGTTTGCACTGCGATTGAGGTTCGGCATTCCAATCAACATCAAGTCTCGAATGCTAGAGTTAGTGATGGAGTTGGAGTTCCCTACTTCACTTATTAGTTCCTTCATTTTTGGACAAGCTTCTATCCGTAGGAGATTAAGGCATGGAAGTTGTAGAACCCAAGAAATATCCTTCAACATGTGGCATTTAGAAATATATAATTCACGAAGGTTGTAGAGCCGAACTCCATTCAATAAAATCTCTTCCAATAGTTCTAGATAGAAAAATTTGAGAATCTTTAAACATCCGAAACTTGATTCGCGACCCACGCCTGCAGCCAACACTAATCTGTCTAATCTGAGATTCATAATGAATAGAGACTCAAGGTTGTCACTTACCCTGCAACCCCATTGTGGATTGCCCAAAACGTTGTTTGGAAGTTTTGAAACATTATTCTCTCCAAGCAAAGTGAGTTCCCATACGAAGATGTTTGGTGGTAACATGTTGAGTCGCTCAATATTATCTGTTGTAGCATGAATGTTAATTCTCACACTTAATTGGTGGTGTCCTTTGAAACATTTCAGCTCATCAAGCCACCACTCGGCTACAACAGGAAAGTTACGTATATCCAACCACTTGAGCATTGTTAAATTTGATATCGTTCCACTGTGAACAATCTCAACATTGCTATTCCATAGAAGCAAGTACTCTAATTTGCCCAGGCAACCAAACTCAAGTGGCAGTCTTGTAATATAATTGTCTGACAAGTTTAAATATTGAAGCTCGGTTAAAGTATCGATCTCCATTGGAAGCTCCCTTATACCACAATCCCTGAGATCCAAGAATGTTAAACGAGGCATGCTTGCAAACAAACTCGGAGATATTGTTTTCAGGTTACTGTTCTCACGGAGAATCAACATAGAAAGTTTTGGAAAAATGGAAGCTCCATACTCTTGTAAAGAAGTAATCTTATTCTTCATGAATGATGCTCGCTCTGCTTCTTTCCATTCTTCTTTTCTAGGCAAATGAGTGAGCCCAATTCCTGCTTTTACAATCCATTTTAATGATACGCACAGTGAAAGTGAATGCCACAGTGAAAACTTTGACCGTCAATCGACGGCACGTCCGATGTCCGATCGTCGATCGGACACTACCGGCGACCTTCGGCCGCCGCCCCGAACCAAACTATACCCTGGGGGGCACGGTGAACCCGTCGGGGATAGCCGCAATTGCGATCTCGCATCATTGACCGTTGATTTCGATGGGTTCACCGTTGCCGGCGATCCTGACGAGTTCACCGTCCTCCCAAGGTATAGTTTGATTCGGGACGACAATCAGAGGCCGTCGGTGGTGTCCGATCGACGATCGAACATGTACACATTAACTGCACGTCATTCACTATAATTTTCACTCTCTCAAATTCACTCTTCGAATCATTACCCTTCTTTTGTTCCCCTCCAACCCAGCTGAGACCATCAATAGTGTCATGTCTCGGATGACATCGTGCATCTTTACAGCTATGTTCCTAGAAGGGTAGTCCACGTCACTAGATTCTTCCTCTAGCAAGGATGCAGCCATGAGAGCTTCCAAATGTGAGTATCCTTTGGCGAAAGCTTCATTGATCACATTAAATTCACGGATTATGCCGCAACCTATCCAACACGGTATCAACTCAGCCAATGTGGCGATCTCATAATCTTCAGGCCACAAAGCACAACACAAGAGACATTCTCTTACGGAGTCATTCTCTAAACTGTCGTAGCTCAGCTTGAAGGCTTTATACATGACAAGCGAATCTTCTGGAAGACCAATGGTTGTCCATTCATGTTTATTCCTAATTTGGTAGAGAGCTTCCTTCCAAGCTTCCCAAGACCTTTTCCCTGACATGGCTCGGGCCACGGTGACAAGAGCGAGCGGAAGACCTGCACATTCTTTAGCAAGTTCTTCGGCAACGAACTTAATTCCAGGATCTGAGTTGAGAACATCCCCATCGATGTTTTCCTCAAAGAGTTGCCATGCTTGAACTGGATCCAGACATTTGACTTTGATTTTCTTTTCTGCTTTCATTTGTGCACACACTGTCTCGCTGCGGGTCGTGAACACCACGACTTTGCGCGTTAGCTGCTGCTGGCCTCGTTCAGTAGCCGAGTGTGCCATCCCCAACAGTTGAAGATCTACATGTTCCCAGATGTCATCGAGAAGCAGCAAACAGTTCCTGTTCTTCAAGAAACTAAATAGCTTGTCGCCACAAGTTTGTTCATCGTCATTCTCCTCCAGTGTCTGCAGTTTTAGACTCTTGGCAATATCAATCTGGAGCCTTTTCAATTGGCAGCCTTTGGAGGCCACAACCCAAATGACAGCATCAAATCTGGAATGCTCGAGAAGATAGTGTTGCCGGATGCTCTTCAACGTGGTGGTCTTACCGACACCACCCATTCCATAGATGCCTATGATGTTGCCTTCTCCACCATCGACGTAACCCACAATTTCCTTCACATATGAGTCTTCGATTCCAACAGGCGGTCGGTGCGAGATAGGAAGCATCATGGTGGGTTCCGGAGGCCCAACTTTGGCAATCGGATCCAGTGCAGCAGCTCTGCTCATCAATTCATTAGCCTCGCCGAGCTTCTTTGCCACTCTTCGAATGATAGAGCAGCAATTTGATGACTCTCTCATAGGGACCTGATCTCCTGCTTTCTCCTCCTGTAATTGACTCGACGTGCCGCCAGTTTGATTGAAGCAATTGCAACCGAAGCAACCTAACGAAACAAATTAAGCAGTAGTAGATTGATACAAATTCCTTTTTGTTTTTCCCTCTCTCCCACTATCTTATAGATAAAAGCAGAAATATCTTGTATATATGGATTAAAACACAAAGCGTGACAATTGAATTGGCATGCATAAAAAAATGAGAGGAAAAAAAAAAAGTATATACGGGAGAATATACTCACTCCTCATGCTTTGGAAATCATGCTCGATGGCAGCTACTTGGCCTTCCAATTCCTCCACCTCCACTAGCCACTGGCTCGCTTCGTTGGTCGGAATTTTCCCTTCACGCTCCGCCTGGTCGATCTGGTTCTTGATGTCGTCCCTTTTGACTCTCAATCTTGACATTTCCTTTTTCAACTTCTCGATGCCAGATTTTGGCCTGCCCAGTGGCAGCGATGCCCACAGGCCGCTCAGGCAATTGTTGACGTCTACGTCGAGATTTAGGTTGATGCACGCCATGAACGAGGAGAAGGTAGGTTGCAACAAGAGATTTTGCGTCTTTTGCAGCAAGTAAGGGAAGGCAAGGGAAGGGAAAACACAGGTGAAGAAACTAGTCAAGGGATTGGTTCGTCTATCAATGGGAAAATAATAAAAAAAACTTTTAAAACATAAATATGTATAATTAACTCAAAAATCGGAGTTAATGAATTAAGGGAAAATTTGAGAAAACTCCCCACTATCAAACTTGGCTTTGCATGCACTCCCCAACCAAAAATGTCTTTGCATGCACTCCCTGATGGGATTGACAAGACAGTTTTGCGTGTTATTTTTTTTATCAGTATAAAAGAGTAAAAATTCAGTATAAATCGTAAAGATTTGAGTATAAATTGTTTGAGATTGAGTACTAATTTAAGAAATTTGAGTACTATTTGAAAAAATTTGAATATACATTGTTTCAGTATATAGTAAAAATTTCAGTATAAATTATCTAAATTTAAGTATGAATTGATTTAGATTGAGTATTATTTGAAAAAAAATTGAGTATAAATTTTAGAAATTTGAGTATGTGAGGTTGTATCTACCACATCAAGATTTTCACATAAGAGGTCATCGAAATTTTATACTCAAATTTATTAAATTAGTACTCAATCTCAAACAATTTATACTCAATTCTTTATAATGTATACTGTATTTTCACTCTTTTATACTCATCACATCAAGATTTTCACATGAGGGGTCACCGAAATTTTGTACTCAAATTTCTTAAATTAGTACTCAATCTCAAATAATTTATACTCAAATCTTTACAATGTATACTGAGTTTTCATTCTTTTATACTCAATTCATCAGGGAGTGAATGCAAAGGATTTATTAAGTAGGGAGTGCATGCAAAGACTAGTTTGAGATTGGGGAGTTTTCTCCAATTAACCGATGAATTAATATACAGTCATCTTAATTTGATTTTTATGAACATTAATCCAATAAATGTCTGTCCGGTGACTTTTGCATCCCAACTCGTTTCATCATGCCATGCCATGTGATTGCACTAGTTTACAGCTAGCAAAAGGACAGCCCTATTATTCTACGCTGCTTCCAAGGCCGTGATTTAAGTTAATTAATTAATTAATTTAAAACATAAAAAGTTAGGATGGTGAATAACTGAATAAGAGTACATATTTGTGTTTCGTTTGTCAACCCGGAAAAAAAAAACTTTTTAAATATGATAGGTAAAAAATGACTTCACAATTACATGATGAGACGTTTGCATCCACACAATTATCGCTTGTTTCACTGTGAGTACGACAACGACTTCCTGACATCAATCAAATTAATTAGTCAATAGCATAAAAATTTATTAGAGCGAATAAGAGTACATATTTTACATCGATATTTTATGAACAACACACGTGACTATTATCATATATATATATATATATATATATTTTAAGATTTAATTTTTTATCAAAAGATACACGTATAATTAACTTATTTCTTTTTATCCTTTCTGTAAATAATCCGCTGTTTACAATATATTTTTCGAGACATCCCATGCATTTTTCATATTTTTAATTTTAAAAAAATAAATTATAATTCAGATGTAAATATTCTATTTTTTTCTTTTTCTCTCAACACAAGCATCATACTTCTTATAAAAAAGTAATAGCTATATTATAATCGCAAGTTCATCCCTCAACCGCTCCTCCTCAATTAAAATCCTGGACAAATTTGTTCGTGTGTCCCTAAAGCGGCATTAAAGGTTTACATGATAATCCATACCTCAGAGAAGAGATTAGGATTTCTATAGTACTTTATTTTTATTATGACGGGGCAAAAAATAATATTTTAGGCTCATGTTTCAAAAGATTATTCATGAAAATATGTCAGCGAGTTAGATTCGGTCACTACAACAATGCTTCCTGCACGATGACAACCATTTTACCTTCCAATTCCTCCATCTCCTGTAGCCACTGGCTCGTTTCATTGGGCCTCCATGGGTTGGCTCAGTTAGTAAGGCGTCTGACTGTTTGCATCGGATATCTCAGGTTCAAGAGTCGCCAGTCGCACACGGGATAAAAACCTGGTCTGCTAGCTTAAATCCTCTCGGCCCCAGGCGCCTTACCCCACCAGTAAAATCGTGATTTACTCCCTCTTGACACTTATGGGGTCGGGATCAGGGGCCGCTAAGATGACGATTCCACCTTATTGCATTGGCTCGCTTCATTGGTAGCTAGAAATTTTCCCTTCATGCTCCGCCTAGTTGATCTGGTTCCTGATGTCGTCCATTTTGGCTCTCAATTTTTCCATTTCCTTTTCCAATTTCTTGATGCCAGATTTTTACCTGGCCAGTGCAACGTCGTTGTTCCAAAAGTGAGCGACGAAGATGGTAAGTCACAAAGCACAACTTACGAAAACGGTGACGGAGAGAAGATACTCACGCCCTACGAAATTAACACGATCGTTAAAGGGAACACACTAGAAGGTTTTCCAGCAGAGTCCACTCCCAACACTCAATTCAAGAATCTCTTTTGGAGGACAACAAGGAATCAAAGTTTGCTTAAGTTTGGAAAGCTTACCCCCTTACTTAAATACCGAAGCACCTTATATACCTGAGGTTTCGATTACACGTGTCCCCACGTTCTCCTCCACGTTCGTTAATCATCAGTTATTTGATATCAGTTGGTAATGGTCACTGTGATCATTAAGACCTTAATTGTCGCGCGTTACGGAAAATAATTATCCGATGACTTTCCTATTCTGGAAAGAGGAATGACTACTTGAAGTCGGGCTTTTTACTCCTATGTTGATCTTTGGGCTCCACTCTCCTGAGCCAGTATGGGAGTCTCATCTGCAACGCTGACCTCAAGACCTTCATTTGTTTTACCGAGATGGTCTTGGGAGCCTGAAACCCGGCCTGACCTCGTCCTCCCGAGGTAGTCTCAGGAGCCCGATTACGCGCCTAACCTCGGGGCTCTGATCCGTTCTCCCGATGTGATCTCGATCTGACCTCGGAGCTCAGGTTCAGTGGACCCTATCACGTAACTTCCCCACGCCACGTGTCTACCCCGGGGTGCACATCTCTATCATAAGTCTTTCCTTTAAGTCTCATCAACCCTTATCTATTACATCAAAAATGTTATATATTCATCGTCTTTGTTACACCTTGGAAACTTGATGGCCTTGACCTTCAGTTTTTTAGGCATATATAGGCATAATTTTTTATATTATAATTGATTTTGACTTATATATAAAATTGCTTTGAAATCTCGATATGTTAATTTCTTATTTTATTTTTATTTGATTGTGTTTTCCTTTTATTTCATCAACAAGTTCCTCCGTTCAAATTTTATTATATATGAGGTATATATATAATTGATGAATTCCGTAGTTATCCTATTTATACTGATCTCGACCTATCCCACAAGTGGCTCAACCGGCCAGCTTAGCACCACGACTAGAGGGAATTAAGACCACCCAAGCAAACCGAGGGCCCCAGGGGCCACGTCGACAGGGGACGACCCGGACCCGAATACACGGCGTGGACGGATCGACAAAGCCTCGACCCATAAAGTTCCCGAACCAGGGAACCCGAGAACCCCCAACCGCCCGACCCTCGGCAGGGTCGGGCGAGCAATGCTGAACACCCCTCGACTCGACCACCGAGGCCGGCTTCCCGACCCAGAGCTAGGTCGGGTAGGTCAGTTCTCAGCACCACGAGGATCGGACAATCAACCAGGAGACCGGAAAGATGGCAAGACAGATATAGCTTAGTAACTCGCCACCCGACTCATGGTGTACATCGTGTCCCTCGGCTATACTACACCCGACGCCGCCCATGCTACTCGGGCTTGACGATCGGCAGTCAGTCTCCAGCCCATGCTCTCTGGGATACCTCCGATCGAGAAGCCAGACTCTCGCTCCATGTGAGTTATAAGTGGACATACTCCCAAGATCCCTAGGCTCAGCCCCCATTCAGGACGTGTGTCAACCCAAACTCCTTGAAAACCAGCCAACCAAACTGCACGCTCTCGACTACTTAGCCAACAATGGGACGATCCCCTTTTCCTGAACATGAGTCAATCCTAAATAGCTAAACCCCCCAAACAGGCACGCCACTCAGAGACCAGTCCTTAGCAGGGATTTAAGTGAGGTCGGGCCCCTTGAGCCAGCTCAGTCGACAGCCTGCCCAAGCCGACCTCACAGAAAGAAAGGGTTCGAGCCTTTGTTCGAACCACTGGTATTTACACGCAAAACGAACATTCGACAAAACATAGAGATAGAAGAAAAGAGATTTAGCATTTAAAATAGTTTCATTACAAAACTGAGGCTCGGCCTCTACCAAAGGAAAATAAAGAAAAGAAGACCCTAACCTCACTCAAAGGGTCGAAAGACCTCCTCCAGCCCTCGGGTCAACCCTCACCTTGTGGGCCCGAAGTTCCTCTAGCTCCTTCCGAGCCGCCTCCAGCTCTGCCTCCCGGGCGGCCTACTGCTCCTTGAGCAGATTAAGCTCTCCCGAGCGGACGCTCAACTCCCCATCCTGCTGCGATAGCTGGGTCTCCAGGGTCCCGGATCTCTTCACTTGGGCAACCAGCTCTTGCTCTTTGGTCGTCACATCGGCGCGCAAAGCGGAGGCCGACTGAGACGCCTCCAAGAGCTCCGCCTTGACCTTGGTCAGCTTAGCCCGAGCCTGCCTCTCGAAGGCCCAGGCCTTGCGCTTCGTATATTCTAAGATGGTAACCCGGTGTTGCGCCTGGTCAGCCACTGCGCTGACCGAGTCTAGCTCCGTCTGGGTCTCCATAAGCCGCGCCTCCGAATAAGCCAAACGATCTTGTAAGGCCAAGTTCTCGACCCGCAGCTCACTCAAAATTTCCTCGTTGGAAACCAGCTGCGCATGGCGTAGCTGAGTCTCCAACCTCTCTGCTCGAGATTCGGCCTGTTGCCGAGCCCGGGTATGAGCTACAAGAGAAATAGCCAGGCTGTAGGCTTAGCCAAAAAGCTGCAGGCAAAGAATAGATCTTAGTCTCAAGGCAAAATGAGAATAAGGAAAAACGCAATCCAAAAGCAAACATACCTGACTGACCTCCGAAAGGAAGCCATTGGCTCTACTGGAGGGGCCCCGATTGTCGGCCTCCTGAAGGCCTTGATAGAAAGGGTCGCCTAATGGACCATATAGATGGACCTCGCTATCCGACTCAGGCGGCTCGGCGGTTGGCACCTTGTAGTACGCACCATCGACAGCTCGGGACGGCATGACTAAGTGGAAGGGCCTGTTGCCCAGGGCTTCAACAGGAGGAGGGGAGGGAGCCCTTCAGAGCCGAGTTTCCAGGGAGCCGACATGGGTCAGAGGTGGAGCCGGAGAAGTGGCTGTTGGAGTAGGGGCTACCAGAGCAGGAGCCGCGGAAGACGGGGTCGCCAGAGCACAGATCGCAAGGGTAGAGGACGCTGGAGAAGAAGCCGCTGTGGGGGGGAGTTGCTGCCTTTTTCTTCTTCTTTGGCCGAGAACTGGTAGAGGTCCCGACTGGGAGAGAGGCAGGAGGCGAGGATGCTGAGTCGGGCGGTCGCTCCCTTCGATGCTGGGTGACCAACGGCTGGTCATCCACGTCTATGGGCTCGGAGTCAGCGACTGAGGCCACTCTGGAGCCGGAGGAGGGCGCCTTGGAGGAAGAAATTGCAAGAGGAGCTGCCTCTCGCTGAGCCAATTGTTCGCCGGCCAGAGAGGCGAGTTCGGCATCATCTAGGGTGAACCCCTCCTCTAGGGCAGCGACCAGCATCATAGCTGTTGCAAAGAAATGAGGGTTGTAGATAACTATAAATATTTGAAGGATGGAGCACCGAATTAACCGAGTGAAAAAAGGGGTTGCCGGAGAAGATGATCGGAGGACAGATGTCAATGGGAATCGTCGGAACCCTAGCAGAGCGAGCAACGGCAGTAGAGCATCGCCAGAAGTAAAGAGTGATGGTAAGAACGACGGAATAAGAGCCGATATATAGAAGAGAGTTGTCAACTCCAGCCGTTCGATGGAGATCCGGGAGAAAGGCGGGAAAGAATCTGGGCCGTCCGATCGAGCCCGCGGTAGATCCCGAGGCTCAGCAGGGCACGTGCGCACCAATCATTTGCGGATCCTGGTGGTAGACGCTTCGTTGCCCGAGGAACCAATAGCAGGCGGACATGTGGCCTCGCTGATTAATGCGATAATTATTGGGAAAGATACAAATCGACTCGTATCGAGTATAAGACGGACAGGACGGTCAAAGGGACATTGACCCGCCTACCGGGCAACTGGCTCAGAAGAGGTTGTCCCGGTCTGGACTCTTGCTCCTAGCGAGCTATAAGTGGGCATGCTCCCACGAACCCCTCGGCTTGGCTCTCAGTCGGATGCGTGGTGGCCCATGCTCCCCGGGTATGACCCGACCGAGTTTCCAGACTTTCGCTCCCAATGAGTTATAAGTGGGCATGCTCCCACAAACCCCTCGGCTCGGCTCCCAGTCGGACGCGTGGCGGCCCACGCTCCCTAGGTATGACCCGACCGAGTGTCCAGACTCTCGCTCCCAGGGAGTTATAAGTGGGTATGCTCCCACGAACCCCTCGGCTCGGCTCCCAGTGGGACGCATGGCGCCCCGCGCTCTCTAGGTATGACCCGACCGAGTGTCCAGACTCTCGCTCCTAGCGAGTTATAAGTGGGCATACTCCCACGAACCTCTTGGCTGGGCCCCCGGTATGGAAGCAAGGTGCTTCACATTCCCCTGGATTAAGCTGACCTAGGGGCATAACCCTAAACCCTCTAAGCTAGCAACCTTACTGCTGGCTTGGTTCCCTTGGCCATATCATTTACTAATTTTCCCGAGTAGCCTACACTTAGAAACAATCGCGCTCGAATGCTTAACCTGGTCACTCGTGAATCTGAGTGGCGCAATTGTTACCTCACCTGAGTTGACTTCACTCACACCTGTCCAAGTCATCAACACATAGTATCAGAAACAAGCACGCCGAAGAAAGCATAAACAAAGGAAGGCTTGCATTAAAAACACTAGCATTACAGATGTTTAAGGCAAGCCTCTACATGATAAAAGGTAAGGAAAAAACAAAAACCTGACCCTCACTTAAAGGGTCGGTGAACCTCCTTGAGCATGTTTTGGGCCATGCCCAAAAGCTTGACCACCGAGAAGGGCAGGTCGGGGGCAATATGCCCGCCTTGCTTGAGCTGCTCGAACATGTTGAGCATCCGGTGCTTCAACATGGCTCGAAGCCGCTCAGACACCTGCCGATTGAACTCCATAGAGTTGATATATTCAACTCTACGGGTGTCCCACCGCGCCGCCTCATCCGCCTTATAGGCTCGTTGCTCTTCGAACTCCGACCCGGTTGCCTCCCAGGCGGACTGATGCACGCGTAGCCGGCCCAGCTCCTCAGCCTAGCACGTAGCTCGGCATCCCAACTGGCCAGTTGGCCTACTAGTGAGCTGAACTCTTGCTCCTTGGCTGCCAGTTGAGCGCACAGGGGTTCGGAGACCCGGGTTGCCTCAAGGAGGTCAGCTTGAGTCTGAAGGATCGTCTAGGCGTGCTAGAGGGGGGTGAGTAGCACTTTTTCAGATTGGATCTCTACAAAATGGTTAGCACAGCGGAAATAATATGCAAAGGAAATCAAGACAATGCTAACAACAATATTTTTACTTGGTATCCACCCAGATGGGTGACTAATCCAAGGATCCACGCCGCGAGCACCACTTTCACTATCGAAAACTCTCCTTCAGGTGGAGAAACCTTTACAGTCGATCTTCCTCTTTACAGAATGAAGAAATATGAGAGAGGAAGTATGAAACACTCTTCAGACGAGCAGCACTTCGACACTGTACGGAACCGTACCGCTCATGTGCAAAAAGGTGCTCCTTTTATAGGTGAACAGGACAAACTCGCAGTCTGTCCAGCCCCGCACCAGTCGACTGCCCCAGGGCAGTCGACTGGCCTAGCATTAATTGCTAGCCAACGGCTAGTTTTCGGGGTATACCAGTCGACTGCCCCAAGGGCAGTCGACTGGTCCGAGGCCGAAAACTCTCTGTGAGTTTTGGCAGTCGACTGGCCCTGGGCCAGTCGACTGCCCTGCCTCCCAGCTTAGCTCCAGCCACTCCGGACCTTCTCCTTCACGTGTGCCTTCAGGTCTGCTCCCTTGGCTTGCCTCTTGAAGTCCTCTTCCTCTGGCTATCGTCCCTCGGATGCGCACGCAAGCCTTCCCTTGGCTTGCCTCCATGCCACCCTTCACGTGTGCCCTTGAAGTCCACTTCCCGGCTTGCCCTTGGAGCTCTCCTCCCTCGGCTCTCGTCCCTCGGATATGTCCACCATGTGTGATTCTCCAAGTCCTGCAAACTCAATCACACACATCAAATACAACATAACACTCTAACCTTAAACATATTCACCACACACATCAAAACCATGATCTTCCAATCATTTAAGGGTCGATTGCCTCAACAATCTCCCCCTTTTTGATGTGTGGCAATATGTTTAAGTTAGAGATAAATAACAGCCACAATAACAATAACAATAGATAGCAATTGAAAAAGCATAAGACATAGTAGCCCTAAGAGGTAACCTCCCCCTTAATCCATGTCTTCTCCCCATTTTCAATTCTAATCATAATCCAAGTTAAGTTTCCACTTAACACTCAATAATATTAAAAATGTAAGACATATCAGAACCTAAGAGGTAACCTCCCCCTTAATCTATGTCTTCTCCCCATTTTTAATCATTCATGATTT
>JAGFNQ010002473.1:195126-268525 GCA_024364735.1 Boesenbergia rotunda | reverse complement strand
TACACATACATACATCACATAAATCACAACCACACAGTTAATTGGCCTCAGGCCTCAAATTAAGACAGAAAAGCATAAAATCCGAATAAACCATACCTGACTGCGGACCGGTCCGACTTACACAAAAACACAAAGCATAAAGGTTCACAAAAGTACAACTATACTGCCGTATAGTATGACTAAGTCAACACAAAAGCAACAGCGGAAGAAAACAATAGAAAATACTACAACAAACTAGACGATAAATCTCGAAGACATCTCGACAAGTACGCGAACTGGGACAGGCTGTCGGGCACGCTCCAGTCAATCATCCTGAAATAAAAAACAAGGAGCTAACGGTATGAGTCATAGAACTCAGCGAATATCTCATCATATATATATAAGATATTCTAAGATAGCAACAGGGTAATAGACTACCGAAATAACACGTGCATAGGCAGTAATAAGAACAACTGCAAGAGCAAAATAAGAACTACCATACCAAAGTAGCAGAGTCGCCAAGACCAGACATAAGGGTCTCCTGTAAGTGCATGTCAATCATATACAACATCAAGTATAAACAAGCACAAGTAAGGGCAAAATAAATGAACACACAAAGTGCAATGACATGGTCACCCCTGCCGTCGGTCAGACATCGTCACCTATGTACGGGAGGAAGCTGAGTGGAGGCCACCCTCCGACGTAGGGCTGTGACTGTCGTCCATACTCTACCATCACTACTCCTGAGCGATAGAGTAGACGGAATGCTGCCGGTGTAACACCCCTACTCCAAGGCCTATCCTAGCGATGTCTCTATCAGCCTAAGGCCATCTGTGGAGGACATCTCTGTCTGAGTGTTACCCCTACCCCATATATATAATGGGGGAGAGACCTCTCCCTCTCATCTCCTGGTATCTGGACAACTCAAGGAGGGACATCTGCCTGCTACCACGCTCCGATTCACTAACCCATGAGTGCATGAGCGGAGCAGCACAGAGCACACTACCCAATACTCCATCAACCACTAACCCATGAGTGGCCGTATGGGTAGGTCAGTATGACTGCCGACCTAGCTCACCCAAAAGGGGCCCCTGATCAACAGTGATGCACAATGCACGATGATGCATAACACTGATCAAAACAGCATCCACTATCTAATCCACCTATATCAACATGATATGCAAGGTTCGTAAGTAATGCACCATAACCTAAGTCCTAAAGGTATAGGTATCACATGTCAGTTGTGGCACAAACAACATCAGCAAAATAAATATAAGAGTTATGTCACAATCTATTACTCTATCGCTAAACAAGCATATCAAGTATATATATATCTGTGACAATTCTAAAAGAAGAGTCAGAGATACCCGCCTCCGATGTTGAAATCCGCGTGACGAGAATCCCCCGTCCAAAATAATATCTGCAACAAGCGAATCAACTCAATGCCTTGCATCAAAACAAATAATTAATAATTTAATATTTCTAACGATTTATAACTCTACATACCATTTAGAGTAATCAGAATTAATTAAAATGAATTAATCCCAATTAACTCTCAATTCCTAATCACCCCCACATCTTACGCTATCCAATCCATCCAACACCTCTGATCCAAACCAAAATCTCAAAAACACTCTCGGCACAGTAAGAACCGAGACCATCAAAGCTGAAAACAAATCAAACCAACAATTCGCAATTGCTCCAAACCACTAGAGCAACTGACCAAAACTTCCTTCACAATCCTGCATCAGATCTAACCGCGAAACCATGAAAGAGATCTCCAGATTCAACACACGGCAGAAAAGGGAAAATCAAGAACAGACTGTAACATCCAAATCCCGGATCGAAACCAATACGACAGGGAAACCCTAGTTCATTATCAAGAACAGATTCTAATATCTGTTTGATCCTTAGCAGATTTCCAAACTCAAAGGAAACATCAAATGTGTCAATAAATCAACCTCACCTCTGCCTGGTTGTTGATAGGAAATCTCAGCTCCACTCCCCAATCAAATTCCCAAGATCTGACATTCCCTTTTGAGATCGCACAAGGAGAAAAGAAGATCAAAGGCTGGAAACCAACCCGCTCTGTCAAAGAAGACGCTCTGCACTGCCAAAATCGCGAATCAAACCTTACCTAGATCCAACGCTTATGGCAGTGCGCGGAAAGGGAAGAAAGCTCAACGCGATGACCGGAAAACAACTCAGGAACTGAGATTGGGGTCGGCCTGTGCTCGCCGTCTGGAAGGAGAAGAGGCGTCAGATCGATGGAGACTGAAGGAGGAGAAGATAAAGAGGAAGGAAAAGCAAACCTCGATCTCCCCCGATCTCGCGATTTTCGCCGCAAGAGGAAGGAGAAGACTCGCGATTCCCTGCCCTAGGCTCGTGAAGCACAGAGGAAAGGAGTCGGCTGTTTTAGGCAAGAAAATCGGGAGTTTAAGGTATTCGGCCGAGGATTTGGGAAGAGGAAAAGAAATTTATTAATGGTTGGTCTTTTTGCAACTTGCCCCTCTGGTTTTGGCCTATTCGACATAGGCCCTTAAGTTTAGGAACTTTGCATTCTGGTCCCTCTATTTCTAGTATTTTAATAGCTGTATTTGCTGTTTCGAGTTCGAAGCAGAGATAAGCTTTCATTCAGGTGCCCGGGAGGTCCAGGGCGCCCTGGTCAAAGGTTTTATCAGCTGCGACGAGTTCAGCGCGGAGATAAAGTTTGACCAAGTCCATAGGGGCGCCCCATCATCACAGGCGCCCGTATGAAGCTATAAAAGGGGTCTCGACCCCTCAGCTTCAAACACAACTTTCGGACACGATTCTGAGCTTTCCAAGCAACGACAACGCGCTAACGACATGGCTCTACGACCGGGAGGCTCCAGGAGGAAGTGCGCGACACTTCGGAGGTCCAGATTGGCCGAGTCTTCGACCAACTCATTTTTGGTTTGCTTTAATTATTCTGCACTTATTTTTCATATATTGTGATTGTAATTTCTGCACTGTAAGACGGGTTTCTCCGCCTCCGAAAAGTTCGGAAAGGAGACCAATAGTGGACGGGCGTTCCCGTGCTTAGGCCTTGGATGTACTACCCCTGGGGGGTTGGGAACCAAGTAAATCCCGCGTGCGCTGTGTTGTTGTTTCTTTTATTCTTTTATTATTTTTTCGCTGCTACTAACGCTCTGTTTAAGAACGAACCGACAAGTTTTTCTATGAAGTTTCCGCGAGAAGTTTTCGGTCGATATTCACCCCCCTCCTCTATCGACGGCACCGGTCCTACAAGGTATACAATTTACCCACTTCTACTCTTGTAAAAATAATTTCTAGCACTAATGATGATTTGTTTAAAGCTAGAAAGAAGATTAAGGATTCGAAAAATAAAATTTACATGGTAAATGAAATATTAGAATCCATGAACCTTAAGGATGATGTGCATGCTTCTTCTAGTTCAAGTGATTCATCTTTAGAAGAAGAAAATAAGGATTTAAGGGAAAAGGTAGATACCCTTACCAAAACCCTTAGAAAATTTGAAATCGGCTCAAAGACACTAGATATGATCATTGAGAGCCAAAGGGCAAGTTTTAAGAAAGAGGATTAGGTTTTGGGAAGTCTAGCAATGGAAAACCTATCATTGCCTACTTGCTAGAGGATAAGCAAAAACCAAAACCCTAAGTAAGAAATGGATCCCCAAGAAGTACTTGGTCAACCCAATTAAGAAACACTTCTATTGGGCGTCAAAGTCAATCCTCAAGGGTTAGAGGATTTGGGTTGAGTCCACCATGTTGTTAAAATTTTAAATTTTTAAAATTTGGTTGACTTGAGACATTAAGGGGGAGTACTTTAGCCCAAGTAGAAATCCTTGATAATATGGGCTAAATGGGATATACCTTATTACATCTTATATTGCCTTGATTTATGATTGTATTTATGCATATGAGATGTTAGGATGATACAAATAACTCACTTATGTTTATGACATTTTGATGAGTTATCGGATGTATCACTTTAGTGATAATAGACCAACTATTGAGAAAATAAATGTTTAATAAATGAACATCTTGCCCATAGATCATAGTTAGACATTTCAAATGATTTGAAAACACTTTTGTGTTTTATTTGCTATGACATAGGTTTTCAAAACACAGTTTCAAAACTAGGACTTAGTTTTGATACAAAGTTGGTTATTTTCAAAGAATTTGAGCTTTTGTTAAAAAGTCAAACATATTTGAGTTTTTCATGAAAATATATTTTTCCCTGTTAGAAAACATCATAAGAAATGTGTTTGCAAAGTTTCATAATTTTTTGAATTTTATGAAATTTTTTGTGCATTTCTGAATTTCAGCTCAAAAGGTTGAAATTTCAGACTGATAAATATCAGTCGACTGGCCCAGGGGCAGTCGACTAAACTTTTTGTGATTTGGGAATTCGCTGATGCCAGTCGACTGTAGCTGACTCAGTCGACTGCATTGGTATTCTCTGATTTCTGGGTATTTTCATAATATGAAACTTGACTCAAATTGATACCAATGGGTAATATTGCTTGGAGCAATCTTTTTTGATGGTGTCAAAGGGGGAGAAGTGAAAGGGTTAAGTTAGGTTTTAACTTAATTCTTTATGATTATGCTAAAATTGAAAATTATGTGTTAAGGCATAAGTTAAGGGGAGGATGCATGTTTATGCTTCTTAATTTGCTATGCTTTTAATTTTCAATTGTTATCTTTGTACCTAACTTAAACATATTGACACACATCAAAAAGGGAAGATTGTTGGTGTAATCGACCCAAGGTTAATCGGGTAGATCATGAGTTTTGATGTGTGTGTCAATATGATTAAATTAAGTTTTCATGTTGATTTGATATATGTGCTTGAGTCGTGTAGGACTTTGTGAATCACACATGGAGTAACGGAGTGAAGCATCCGAGGAACAAGAGCCAAGGAAGAGGACTTCAAGGGCAAGCCAGGAAGTAGACTTCAAAGGCATATGCGAAGGATGGCATGGAGGCAAGCCGCGGGCTTGTGTGCGCATCCGAGGGAGGAGAGCCGAAGGAAGAAAACTTCAAGGGGCAAGCCAAGGAAGTGGACTTCAAGGGATATGCGAAGGATGGACTTCGGAGTGAGGTTTGAGTGAGTTTATAAGCTGGGCAGTCGATTGCCAAAGGAAGTAGTCGACTGCTAGCGCAGAGTGGAAACTCACAGAAAGACCAGTCGACTGGTATGGGCACCAGTCGACTGGTCTTCTTTAAAATAGAGCCGTTGGCTAGGGATCAGTCGACTAATCCTGGGGGCAGTCGACTGATGTCGGAGCTGGATTGTTTGTTTAACAGCTCTCTCCACTATTTAAGTGGGAGCTTGAAACTTGGAGAAGGTTAGGGAGTATTTGGTTTGTTCCATTTTTCATTTTCCTGAAAATCCATTTTCTCGTTTTCTAGAAATGACTTTATTTCATTCTCTAGTTTTCCAGAAAATGCTATGTTTTTTTTTGGAAAACAAAGCTGGAAAATGCAAACCAAACATGTTTTCCAGAAAACCGTATTTTCTATAGAAAATGAAAAATGGAAAACAGACTAGAAAATATAAACCAAACGCACCCTTAGCTCTTCATTGTAAGATCTTCTCCTAAGTGCTCAATCTCCAAATTCTCAATGTTCCTCCCAAACTCTAGCTCCATCTTGTAAGGAGAAGAAGGATTGTGAGAGGTTGTTCTCCACTGAGAAGGAGAAAGATTTAGCCGGAGATTGCTGGGGCATGATCCACCGAAGGATCAAGGGTTCATCCACCTCAAGGACACGTCGTGGAGTAGGAGCAAGCAATCTCCGAACCACATAACCGGTAATGTGTTAGCATTGATTCAATTATTAGTTTAAGCTTCCGTGTGTGCGCTAACATTGTAGGGAAAGAAATCGAATTGGGGTGATCGAGCTATTCACCCCCCTCTAACCGTGCCATCGATCCCAACACAAAGCAACAACATTAAAGCAAGCTTAAGAAATTCTATAAAAGGATAATAAAGATGATAAACAAGTGAAGAATGTTAGCTTCAAATTTTGAGATTAGAGTTCTAAAAATTGGAGATGAAAAAAAATAATAATTCTGCTAAGTATTTCATTGAAGTTGATTTGAATCAAATGACTTTAAATGGTGAAACTTTAGATGATCGTAGGATTATACAAAATGTACTTCATTAGGGATGATAATTTTCTATATCCCATTGAATATATATATATATATATATATATAAGAGTCAGAGTACCCGAAAGTGATCGGGGCGCCCCGACTCACTCTGATCCACAACACAAATATATATATAATATATATATATATATATATATCTTCCTTTACTTGTGTCTATATAGATCATGTTTTAGGGGGGGAAATGTTGGTGCAATCGACCCATTGTGATCGAGTGGATCATGGATTTTGATGTGTGTGTCAATATGATTAAGTTAGGGTTTCATGTTGATCTAATATGTGTATTTGAGTGTGCAGGTTTGCAGGATACACATAGACTTAGTTGGACGTCTTCAGGTCCGGTGAAGGATGGCATGAGGAGACGAGTCATGGGCTTGCATGCATCCGAGGGACCGTGGACAAAGCAGGGATGATGAGCCGAGGGAAGCGGACTTCGAGGCATACGCGAAGGATGGCATGGGGAGACGAGTCATGGGCTTGTATGCATCCGAGGGACGAGTGTCAAAGTCGAAGAAGGCTTGAAGGCAACAGGTCGAGGCTGTTGGATGAAGAGTCAACTAAGTCGTGAGGTTCAGTGCTAAGAGAAATGTACTCGCAAAGGGAAACCCTAGGACTATGTCATGAGGGTTCGAGTGTTGAGAGAATTGTACTCGGGAAGGGAAACCCTAGGCTTAGAAGTTGGCAGTCGACTGATGCTTGGATCAGTTGACTGATGAAGAGCACAGAAAGATCAGTCGACTGATCCTATGATCAGTCGACTGATGCTGATTAGCCAATCGACTGGTAACGATTAGAACAGTATCAAGTACTATTTAAGAGGGCTCGTTTTGGCTAAGTTTCCTTAGCGAAACAAGCTTGGGTAAAACCTGTTAGTAGCCTACAAGTATCAAAAGTTGTCAAGAGATTGTGGCGAGGTTTCTCCACCCACAAGGAGCGACAAGAGCTAGCCGGAGGTCTTCTGAGGAGTCATCCACCGACGGATCGGGATCGTCCACCTTACGGACAACCATGGAGTAGGAGTATCATCTCCGAACCACGTAAAGGTTTGGTGTTAGTATTGTTTTAGTTTATATTTAAGTTTTCCACTTGGTTTGCTAACACGTGTATGAAGAAAATCGAAAAGTAGCTATTCACCCCCTCTAGCTAAACGTCAAGGTCCCTACAAAAAATACCCTTTAATGTGGTGCCTTGCTTGATTTTTTTTATTTATCTCTGTACAAATGACTGTGGGGCCTACCTTATGGGGTTGGCCCTGTGAGGCACCCAGGATCAATGTATGACCTTTGATGAAATATATAGATGATGTTTTAGTATTCTTTGAAATCAAGGAAGAATATTATGCACATCTACTTATGGTTTTTACTTTATTTGATAAACATGGATTAATAATTTCTAGAAAATAATGAAACTAGCTACCAACCACATAGATTTTCTTAGCACAAAAATTGGGCTGTAAAAAATTCTCTCCAATCTCATAAATCCAGAAAATACTAGAATTTCTTGATAAGATGAAAGATATAAAACCCCTTCAATTATTTCTAAGACTTCTAAATTACGTAAGACCATATTTAAATGGTATTGTAAGAATTAATGGTCCTCTGTATAATAAATCTTCAGTAACTAGATAATAATATTTTAACTAGTAGGATATAGACCCGATAAAATAGAATAAATCTATAGTTAACAAACTACCAATACTTACCCTACCTCTAGATTTTAACTATCTTGTACTGTGAATCAGGATGGGAAGGAGCATTATTTAGATTTTTTTTAAATATGATCCTAAAAATTTCAAATATGTATTAAGAAATACAAAGAGAAAAGTTATTTGAATTCTTTATATTATGATATTTTAGTAATTATGTATGATTTATAAGCTTTTATGCTCTTTATACATAGCAAAGTCGAAATTCCAATAATAATAAACTATGAAGTCATAGTGAAGTATGGTTAGCAAGTAAAAGGAATTAGAAAAAAACTTTTAGCCAAAACATGGATTAAGTGTTCTAATTATACTATTAATAGAGGCCTAAAACATTCAATGGGAACATATTAAAGGATATGACAACTTCTAGCTGATAAATGTTGTTGCAATTGTTCTTGGATCAAGGTTAACCAATTTCACTAAGTTCGGACTGGTCTGAGCTTGAGTGTTGATGTTTGACAATGAGTATGAGAGAAAAGTCAAGTAGGTCAGGGAAGACTTGATACTTGACTTTGGGAAAGTCCTAGTAGGGCTAGATAATAAAATACCTAGTTAG
Source organism: Boesenbergia rotunda (assembly GCA_024364735.1). NCBI lineage: Eukaryota > Viridiplantae > Streptophyta > Magnoliopsida > Zingiberales > Zingiberaceae > Boesenbergia > Boesenbergia rotunda. The sequence goes on along the minus strand of JAGFNQ010002473.1, from coordinate 260,108 downwards.
GAACTAAGCAATGAAAGTCCTAATTAAGAACTAGACAGTGAAAGACCTAGTTGGGAACTAAGTAGTAAAAGACTTAGTCTGGAACTAGACAATGAAAGTCCTAGTAGGCTAGACAAGGGGAAAAGTCCAAGTGGGTCAAGAAACACCAGACACTTAGTGTGAAAGTCCAAGTGGGTCAAACATTAACCAGACACTTGGTGAGGAAGCCCCTGGCAGGTTATGGATGACAGGATGATGGGAAACAGGAAGTCTCAGCAGGTTACGAATGACTGAATGTTGAACAGGGAAAGCTTCTGGTAGGTTGAGGTCAATCAGATACCAAGCAAGACGTGATTTTAGCCTCGAAAAGGCTGAAATTAGGTTAGTAATCAATTTCCAATGATTGGAATCAATTGGCAAATCCTAAACTCAAAATTTCAAATTTGATATTCGGAATCAATTGGTCCAATGGATTAAGCAGTGTTAATCGATTAAGACAATTGATTAACAGCTCATTTCGGAGAGCATAGTAGGGTTCGAAATTGATTGGTCAATCAATTACCCTAAAGTCAGTCGATTGGTTCATTTCGATCAGTGAATAAAAAGTCTCGTAATCGATTGAGGCTAATCAATTGATTAGGCTAATCGATTGACAGTAGATTTATGCGATCACAGAAAGATTCTGAATTGATTAGTTCAACCTTGTCAATCGATTGGGCTAATCGATTGCAGTGCGTTTTCATGAAAAATAGAAGTTTCAAAATCAATTGGTATAACTCACCAATTAATTAAACGGGTGAAAAAGAGTCATTCTATAGGATTTGAATGATTGATTTGACTAACAATTGATTAAGGATAAGGTCAATCTATTGAGAAATATTAATTAGTCCGAAAGTAATCCTAGAAAAGGGGATCTTGTGAAGGTTTCAGAATGCCGATTCTTGAGGTTTTAGTGACAAGTGTTCCTACATTTTATAAGAATCAAGAGGTTAAGAAGAAAATCAATATAGACATATAAGGAGGAAACTTATAACTCTTGCACCAAAATATCAACCAAAGAAAACCTATTATCTCATAAGAGTAATGCTAAAAAGTTTGATCTGAACAAAGAAAAACGTGTTAAAAAATTCAAACCAAACTGATCCTGTCGCGAAGCAAGGTGGAAGTCCATGGGTCGGATGGTCTTCCGAGTGGCATGAGCGGCTGAGGTGGCGTCAACTTGGTCTCGACTCTGCTCCGGCCTGCAAGACAGCGACCGTTAGCAAATCTACCGGGGAATTTCCCGGCAAGGCACTCCGACGGTCAAGTCAGTATCCGCAGGAAATATAGGGGAGCAAATGGAAATATAGCGGAAGAGAGAGCCCGCGCGCATACCTGCGGAATGAGGAGTGGAGGGCTTATATAGCCGGGGGAACTGACAACCCCCCTATTCGTGTCGACGAGCTAGGGGTATGACATCTGTCAGCTCGTATGGGAGCACCTGGGAGTACCGTGGCATGGCGCGGGGTGCTTAGGCAGTACGACGGTACTGGAGCGGCGGGATGATCGCGAGGTGTGTCATGAATGGTGAGGGGCAGAGTACCCCGACGTTAAGATCGTATCCTGGATGTAATGACATAGGACGGCTTGAGGACGATCTAGTCTGTAGCCCGAGCACCGACCGGCGAGTCCGAGTGTCGAGGACCGGGTCGGGTAATGGCCAGGGAGTGTGGGCCGCCACGCGTCCGACGTGTCCGACTGGGAGAGTTGAGGCGCGGGGTACACCCTGAGTCGGGGGTTGTTGGATATGTCTTTCTGCTTCGTCTCGGTTTTATGAGTTGTCGGATCCAGGGGTGCTGAGGGAGCGTGGGCCGCCGCGCGCCCAACTGAATGGCCTGACCCCAATTCGGGTCGGGGTGCGGGTTTAGGCGACTGAGTTAGAGACACTCGGAATCGACCCGACCCACCCTGCCCGGGGTTGGTCGGCGAGCGCCTCGGGGGTTTCCTGGCTCAAGGATTCCTCTGGTGAGGCCGGCGGCGACCCTTCTACTAGGCCTTCGTGGCACCAGCTGGCTGGCTGAGCGGGCCAAGCGATCCGTAAGTAAGCCAAGATCACAAACAAAATTTATGCTAATACCATAACATGCTTTGCATGTAATGAACTTGGACATTTACCCTCTGTCTACCCAAACAAAAAAAATCTATATAACAGAAAAGTCAAATTAGTAGGTTGCATGAATCTTAATTTAGTAGAAGTATAATCAAATGTATCTAATATGTCTTCTATTTATTCTATCATCTCAGTAGATGATACGAAAGAAACATATTCCTGTTTGGACTATACTTAGTCAACTCATTCTTTTAGTGTCTTTATGGAATACTGATAAATATGGTGTAATTCATCATTTCTGTCAAAATACCTCAACTTAAAAGAAACTTTACTGGACATATATGAGTTTTGTTACTCTATATCCATCTATGGAAAATTCATGAGCATTTAATATTATTTTTTTAAGATTCAGGATTTAGTATTTAAGTTGAAGGGAATGAAAATTAAAAAATATATTTAATATTAAGGTATTTACTAATTTTCGATAGATTAATGTACAAGATAATAAAATTCTCTCAATATATATATTAACAGATCTTTAGTGTGTATTGTGTCATGCTGGGAACTATCCCTGCTCGGCTTGTATTTAGGGATGAAAACAACTAGTCAAGTTAAACTTTTATCTTAACAAGTCAGACATGTATAGTAATAAAAAAGTCTGAGCCTAGTTTGTAGTCTATTATAGACTTTGTTCTAGCTTAAGTTTGGCATGTTCAATAGTCTGACATGATCTACTGTATATTTACAAAGTTTGTAATTTAGAACATTTTATATAAACTAATAAGTCAAATCATTAAATGGGCTGAAAATTAAGTTTTTGTCTATAATAAGACCTTGCATATTTCTCAAAATAAACCTTGCATCATATAAACCTCAAAATAGATCAAACCTACAATATATACATATATCTAATCTTAATAGGGTCAGACCAGTCTATCAAACTTAATAGTCCTTATATTAAGTCTGTGTCTGACTTGATAGAAAAATAAAATTTAAAGCGGACCGAATATTATTTTATTTTTAAATATGTCAAGCTATGTCAAATTAAATACAGGTTAGACCATAAACCTGACAGGCAGACTGATCTATTTTCACCCCTATTTGTATCTAATTGTGCCATTCTCAGATCCGACCAATGCCCGATCCGGGATGCTTGGCTCTGTATTAGATGGGTCCCGCCTGACCCGGCTCAACAATCTTTCAATGGGGCCCTGTCACACGCCAGGCTAAGGCTGGGTCGGGTAGATCACTGATGGCTCGGCCAGTTTGACACTCGCGTCGAAACAAATCGGGTTAATTTAATCAACCACAAAGCGGCCGGACATCCTGCGAAGAATTACAATTACAATTGAGGTGAAGGTCAATTCTACTGGAAAATCAGGCGAACGGGAAGGGAGGGGAGGGGATGGCGGAGGAAGGAGCACCTGGCAAGAGCGGGGAGCCTCCGGCGCCGGCTCCGGCTTCGACTCAGGGAAAGACACTCAGCGTGGAGGTCGAGGAACTCCCCAAAGCTATCGTGCGCCGGGTGGTGAAAGATAAGCTTTCCAAGTTGTCTTCGGGAGGAGGGGAAGAGGAGATATTGGTAAATAAAGATGCGCTGTTGGCCTTCTCTGAGAGCACTCGCATATTCATCCATTACCTCTCCGCCACGTGAGACTCCTCTACTGTGGTTGCTGGGAGCTTCTAGGGTTTATGTTGTTTGTCTTGGAAACTAGGACGGCGATCTTACTTAAACAGACGGCACCTATAACTTATTTGCGAATTTTCTCTCTTTTTATTCTTATCATATGCTCGGTTAAAATTTTGTGTTATGTATTTTGCAATTTTAAATGTTTGTAGTTAGTGTCCTCTAATTTCCCTCGTTTCTGCTTCTACGGGTGTTTAGGATCGATAATGATTCATTCCCCCCTCCCCTACGTACTGTGTCTAGGAAAATGAATTATGTTTTGCACAGACAATGCTGGCTATTGATTCTTATGGATTGAAATTTGAATGATTACTCTATGTAGGGCAAATGATATCTGCAAGGAATCAAAGAGGCAAACAATCAATGCTGATGATGTCCTGAAGGCGCTTGAGGAGATTGACTTTGTTGAATTTGTTGAGCCTTTAAAAGATTCTTTAGAGGGTCAGTAATTTTCTTCCTTATATTAGAATCATTCTTTTAATTATCTCATAGAGGATGACTGTATTATACATGCATATAGGCGATGCTAATCACTCTTGTGAACATATTTCTACGTATATTGTTTATCTGTGAATGTTTTGACTCTTGTCACACTGATGGTCACTTTTCATTATGATGGCCGTGGCCATTATGGACCTACAAGGCTACAACATATGACACTTTGTTTTGCAAAAAATATTGACATGCAAACTATATCTATGGTTCACAAGTCATTTTTGCATTTTGTGAAGATGTAGAACTAGAATCATAGAATAACTCCTGCTGTTCATTTATGTCTTAAGACTGATTGCAGAACTTTGTAGATACCTCATTCCATGTTGGGCAAAATATATCATTTTGGTAAATTATGAAACTCGATACCACTCATTGATAGTGTCTCCTTAGTCCTTCCTTTGCTTCATCTCCTTCCTCCTTCAATCTGTCACTAACAAAATACCAAAATAGTATTATTTTAGTCAAAGTCGAAATTCCAATATGGTTTGAGATTTTGAACGTTGGTAGATGCATTAAAGCCATTTTAAGTTATTGACGCTTTGGTTGCTTTACAATCCTATGTTTATTTGTTTTCTACATCTTTTGGTATTTTGATATAGTTAGGATTCTATGAGAAAGCATGATTTCGTAAGTTTTTAATAGTTTGTTAGAGTTTTTGGGGTTTTTATTAGAAAAATTTAGTATCAAGAGTAAGTCATGATATGAATATATAACAAGAGATTAGGATCAAATATATTAGATAAATTTTTAAAATAATACAATGTTCAATTTTTAAAAGCTAACCCTAGCCGTCTCTCTCAACCTTAGCCGTTGTTCCAAATCATAGTCGTGGCTCCTATTGCAGCCATTGAAGGATGTTAACCCTAGCCTCCTCTTTCCATGTTGATCAATGCCGAAACAATCTTTACTTGCCATAGTTGCTAGCAAGCATCCAATCCCTCTCTTCTCCCCTGTTCACCATTCTTTATTGTTTTATTATGTGTTCTAAAGAGAACAAAATATTTCTCGTACTGACCTTCAAAGTTGGATTGATTTTTGGCTGCTTTCTTTTAGATTTTTTTGATGTTGATCGACCTTCATTGTCGATTTTTCCCTATTACCAGCTTTATTGTTGGATTTTTCCCTATTACTCAGCCTTCATTGCTAATATTTCCTGTCTCTCACTAGATTTTTCTACAAATTTTCACTTATAAAAATGTCAAAAGTTGTAGAAACGACTGTTACAACACAGTCAAACCTCATTGCGATAGTTTATGGTGCAATTATTTTAAAAAGACATGTCATACTCATAAATGGCGTTGGAAGTTTCTTGGAAAACCTCCCAGCCAAGAGTGGGACATAAAAAAAGAACAAATAAGGATCAATAGTTTTATCAATATTCAGATGCGTATGGCGAATACACAACAAAATGAAGCAACACGAAAGGAGTTAGGTGCCCCCACGGGCATGTTGAGTTCATACTTGGGTGAGCAGTTGCCACAATAGGTATTGGGTTTGAATCGCAGGGTTGACCTGTTGCTAGCCCCCCTCACCTAGGAGGTCGCTTGGCCCGTGATTTACTCCCTTCCAATGTGTTTGGAGTGGTCTTGGAGGGCCCCGTGGTGAGGGTTATCACCTTTTTCCACAACGAAAGGAGTTAGGTGGATTCAACCAAAAAGAGGTTGAGAAGTTGAGATCTCCTATTCGTGACATCGACAAGCCTTTAGGTACTTATTCATTGGTTTATTCAGTTATGTCTTCATCCTCTATTGAAGTAAATGTGTTGGGTATAGCTTTTTTCAACTCTTGGATTATGAATTCAGGAGCTATTGATCATATGATCCACTCACCATGTACTCTTACGGTAAAAAAAAATCCACGACTAATGGTTCTTTGATTACTGTAGAAGGTGTAGGAGATGTTAAGATAAGTACTCGAGGGAGAAGATGGTAGTCCAAATTATCCACAAACCGTATTTCTATCCAAAATCTTACTTAAATTTGTGTTTCAATGTGATTTTTTTATCATAGTTATTGAGTATTTCAGGATAAGGATTCAAGAAAGATGATTGGACATGCTAAAGAAAGAAACACTCTGCTATCTTGAAACTTTGGGTCAATCAAACATTAACAAAGATAAGATACTTGCCACTTTAGTTTCAGAACGTTATTCATTTAAGATTTGGCTCTCCTACCACCGACTTAGACATTTGCCATTTCAAAACATTTAAATTTTGTTTCCATCTTTATTCCAAAGTATAAATAATTGAGAGTTTCCATTGTGAAGTGTGTGAATTTGCTAAACACACGTGTGACTTTTCTATTAAGTAATACAAGAAGTTGTTTTCCCTTATATCTCATTTGTGTCCTTTTACTACTAATGTTAATAATGTTCTCTTAATTTTTTGTCTGATGATTACAAACCAATATGGGGTCAATATCAAAAGATTTAGAAAATATAATGCTAGTGATTATTAATCAGTATTAATTTCTTATATTCATGAAGAAGGGATAATGAGCCATCTTGTGTCAATACACCACAACCACAAGAAACACAATTGTAGAAAGAAAATATGGTCATCTCTGACGGTCAACCCGAGCCCTTTTATTCTAAAAATTGTGCCTCAATCTTTTGGGGGAAGTAGTTCTTGCAGTCGCTTATCTTATAAATCGTTAGCCTTTCAAAATCTTAGGGTTTAAGAGTCCAATAGAATACTCAACATCATATCCAAACGTACATGCTATAAATAACCTTGTCCTAAGATACTTAGGCATGTGTTATTGGTTCATGAGCACAGTCAAAATAGAGGCAAGGATGTTAAAATATGTATTTGTGGGTTATTCTTCAACTTAGAAAGTGTACAAGTGTTATCATCCTCCATCAAAGAAGTTTTATGTGTTAGTGCACGTTACTTTCAATGAACAAGCGTCTTACTTCACTACACCTCATCTAAGAGGAGAATTACTGAAAGATAAGGATGGGGATTTTGTACTTGACCTGTCATTATGTCCAATGTCTAAGTCAACATCTGAGTCCATGCCAAATCCTTTGTCTGAATTTATGTCAAATGGTGTCTAAACCTGTCAGATTCTATTTCTCAACTTGTGCTTAAATTTATGCCAAAACTTGTGGCTGAACCTGTGTCAAATCCTATGTTTGAACCTGTGTTTGAATCTGTGCATGAAAAATCCAACTTTGTCATTAAAAATATGAGATTCGACAATACATACTCGAGGGAGAAGATGGTAGTCCTTGAACTAATGCATGCCTAAGAATGAGGTAACAATTTCTAATTCTTCATTCCAAATTAAAATTGAACATCATGTGGATGATGAGGACCAAAATCTTTCCATTGCGGTTAGAAAATGAACTAGAGAGTCCATAAAACAAATTTTATATCCTCTTGCAAATTTCCTATCTTTTAAACAGTTTTCACATCACACAAAGCCTTCTTGATTAACTTGAACACTATTATCATTCCTACCACCTTATGGCCTTAATTTGAGGCATTATCCAATGAAAAATGGAAACAAGAAATGGGAAGCATTAGAGAAATATAAAATGTCGGATTGAAGTTGTTCGTAGGAAAGAAACCTTTGGGGTGTAAATGGGTCTTTGAATTGAAATATAGAGCAGCTGTCTCAATAGAAAGATATAAAAAAAGGGTTGGTAATCAAGGGCAGTACTAAAACCTGTAAGATTGATTATCTAGATACTTTTGCTCCTGTTGCAAAAATGAATATTGTTAGAATTTTACTAGCATTGACAACTAATTATAGTTGAGAGTTACAACAGTTTGATATCAAAAAGGTAATTTTTTTTGTACGGAGAACTTGAGGAAGTAATTTATATGGAAGTCCCACTATGATATGAAATAATTTGAATGCTCATATTGTATGTAAATTGAAGAAAGATTTATATGGGCATAAGCAATCATCGCGAGCTTAGTTTGTCAGAGTTATGATTGTCATGGGGTTAAAAATCATCTTGAAAGATTTGAAGATCAAATGGGATGGTCCAATGATACTTTGTTGTGATAATGTCTGCAATTAGCATAGCTCACAATCCAGTACAACATGCACATTGAAATTGATAGACACTTCATCAAGGAGAAACTAGAGAGATCAGGTTAATTTGTACCTCTTACGTATCTACATATGGACAAGTTATAAATATACTTACTAAAGGCACTATGTGTTTCAAAGTATTGTATTCAACTAGGAATGATAAACATCTATTCTCTAGTTTTAGGGGTGAGTGTCGGAAATGATGATTTTGTAAAAGTGTTTAGTTTTAAAAAGTCATTAGAGTGTTTTATTAGAAAAGTTTGTTATGAAGAATAAGTCAAAGTTATGAATATAAAAAGAGGTTAGGATCCTGTTGGATAAGTTTTTTAAGTAATCCATTTTTCAATTTTTAACATATTCCTTTTTGAAAGTAAACAAACAGTGTTGTTATGTTGGGACATGTAAATCGTTGATATTGAAAATGCACCTCAGGAAGAAACTTGTTTCTCAGTATTCAAGTGGAGAAACATAATGTTTATTCGAAATCCTGTTGATACTTGAACTTTTTGTTATCCCCTCCATACCCATACCTGATACTGATACTGACCCTCCAGTTTGGCACTTGACACTTCAGATATTCATCCCCTAGACGATGAATCAATTTTAAGTTGTTTGTACTAAGAATTGAACTTTGAAGGCATATGTTGTATTTTCTAATTTTGAGTTCCCTTCAGTTTAGTGTCTTGTAAATCAGAATAGTGATAATCTGTTTGCTTAAACCACATTTGATGTGCCATTAGGATCCTCGATTGTAATAAAAATAACAAATAATATGTTTCATCCATATTAATAACAAAAGTAAGGGCTCCAGTTCAGCACAAGGACCATCCTATGAAGTCGGATAATGTTTATTGATCTATTGTCAGCTAAAACTCTCTGTACTGAAGAGAACTTTCCACTAAGATGCCTCTGAAGATGATAGTGTATACTGGTCTGATGCTAGGTAGAACTCTATAAAAGAGAAATTTCCACAAAGCAGCAACTTCTTTTTCTATAATGTCCTGACTCTGAAAGATACTTTTAGTTATGATCTCTTCTAGGTTCAGCAGGCAGCCCTTTTCTCGTATAATGAAGCTTCTTGACATTAAATTTCAGCCACCTAGCTGGACAGTTTTTGCGTGCTTATATATCCATATGAGAAATGATACGCATAATGAAAGTGAATGTCTCAGTGAAAATTTTGACCGTCACTCGGCGCACGTCCGACGTCCAATCGTCGATCGGACACTACCGGCGGTCTCTGATCGCCGACCTGAATCAAACTATACCTTAGGAGGACGGTGAATCCGTCAGGATCGCCGGCAATGGTGAACCCGTCGAAATCGACGGTGAATGATGCGAGATCGCAATTGCGGCAATCCCCGACGGGTTCATCGTGCCCCCCAGGGTATAGTTTGGTTGGGGGTGGCGGCCAAAGGCCGCCAGTAGTGTCCGATCGGCGATCGGACGTGCTGCCGATTGACGGTGAAAGCTTTCATTGAGACATTCACATTCACTGTGCGTATCATTACTCTATCCATATATGCAGGAGACCCTTTAACATTTGTGCCTACCAGTTAACTTGATAGATTCTGCAGCTGGACCATCAGTGTTTCTTTTTTAATGTTACCATGCAATTAGCTTTTCCATGATACTGCAAAGCATTATACAAAGATTCTGAATAATCACCAAGCCTTTGATACTAACAGAGTTCAGAAGAAGGAATGAAGTCAAGAAGTCTGGAGTAAAAGGAAAAGAGACTGTTAAGAAGCGGAAAATAGAAGACACGCCCAGCAAGAATGGTAGAAAAGAGTAGATGGTTGTCAGAGAGCAGGGAAAGTCTACTCTTTGGTTTCTGTGATGTTACGGGCAATATTGCAGGAGGGTTTGTTTCTTCATGAGTCATTATAAATGGTTTAAAAAAGTTTTCTGTTGCATTTAGCTTTCCAGATTAGAACTTTCCTAATTTGAATGACATGATTATTCTGTAGGGCGCCTTTATATGATACATTTGTAATAGACTAATTGCTTACTTAACCATCACGGACTAATTGCTTACTTTCTCACAATTTACAATATGCACGCACAAAGTCATTAAACTCCCATGTCCATATCCGGCACATGAATGTGATTGATATCCATGGAGGGTGTCCTAGTACAGCTGGAATGAATATTTGTAATTATATATTATTTCATCTCATGCTGTAAATGTTAGTCATTGTCAATCTTATATGTTAAATTTATCTTCAATGTAAAATTATATAAATGTCATGTGTACAAAAGTTGTATAATATTGTCTAAATAATCAACATGATAGGCTGTATGGACATTGTATGACTTTTAGGTAGGCAAACATCGTTTCTATGACAAATTGCGTGTAATTGGAATGACGCTTAGTCCCTGTTGGATAGTATAAGAATCATGTTTTTTTCATCACATTATGTGTTCATACTATTTAGTTTTTTCATGGTTACAAATTTCGATCCCTTTAATTTAATTTCCGCATTAATAATTTGGCATAAAGAGCAGTATTAAGTTAATGACTACTGAATTGGATCATCTGAGCTAACACCACCTTATCTTTGTGTTAATCTTTCATGCACTATATAATATTTTTGTTGGATTATTGATTATTGTGGAAGAGTATAAGAAATGAGAAGTTGTAGTTGGTTGTGCTATGAATTAATTGATAGATTGTTGAGCTCAAAGTTTATCAAATGAACTTATAAATTTATATATTTTGCAAATTCATAGAATTTCTTAGTGGCAACAACATGAGTTATCTATGAAAAAGTGTCATGATTGGATAGTCAACAATAAGGTCACATTCACATTCCATTTGCATGGATGATGTTTTAAAATTTTGGTAGCTACGCGTTATAAGGATTTTTCTCCTTATTGCCCTTGGGTAAAGTGGGGAAATATTTTATGTTTAAACCTAACTATTCTTCTAGAATATTTATTAAGATCATCCAAGATATTTTCCAAATATGCACTCAACATTGTTTGGTCAATTTGATTTAAACAATCTATTTGAGGATGATGCATATAAATAACTTGCTTCCCCTCACTATAAATCTCTTGATAAGCTCTCTTTACTTACTAAATCTCTTAACTCCTCAATTTTATGAGGATTAGTTGTCCTAGTGTCGCACGAGTGAGTGATGCAAAAATGATGACAATGACAGTTGATATCATAACCAAGCGCTCACCATTTAACATCTAAGGATTGTGCTTAGGATCAAATATTATTGGACGCTGACGCCTTAGGAAATATCTCGTGCACTAACGGAGTAAAGGCTAAGGCAATAGTGGTGAATACTATTGAAGCACAAGTTGATATCTTGGATGTTGGACAAGTAACAGATGAATCTGAGATGATCAATTCGATCTTACGGAAGTTTTTCATCTGTCACTAGAGTAAATCGGGAAACGTCGCGGTGGACAGTCTAGAAGCTTAGCGTCCCAGGGTTTACGTCTCATTTGAAGGAAAAATTCTTACAAATTATAGCTAGGGATCGAACCACGGATGCTTGAGATAACGACTAATCATCCTATCGCTGCACCATAGCCCCGGGACCAAGTTGATGCCTTGGAGCACTTTAAAGTGCAGTCCAATGCAGGGGTAATTAATGATCGTAACTTGGAGTCGGGATAATAGTGTGATGGTGAGGTTTTCAATGAATAACTAAGAGATTTAAAGTTTGAGTCTCACTTGTGGTATATTGTAGGTGATTTTTCCTCTAATGAGAAGCATGCTTAAGAATGTTCGTCGTTTGGATGAGCCTTCATGAGTATTTTCAATTTATCCTGATAGTAGATGGGAAATTTTTATGGGACCGGATCGATCATTCTCGGATTAGTCGGTTTGAAAAATTGGATACATGATGTCAATTATAAAAAGAGTAGTTTAGAGAAAATATTTCCGAGGTAAAATCTATTATTAGTGATCTCACTAAATGTCTAAATGGGATAGAGATAGTGTAGTGTGTTAGGTGGTGTCACTAAGATGTCGTCGGGAAGAATGTTTACCGTGTAGCTACAAGTCGTTACTTTTCCAGAGTTCATTATACTTGGGTGTTCATGGAGTGAGAGTTATAGGACTTATGACCAGAAGTGGAAGCGCACACACATGAGGGTCGAAGGCACACACGTGGGACTAACTGGGGCGTTCAAGTGCCAACAATCTCATCTTTATCCCAATGTCAACAATAGTCATCCTTAAAGGTATCTGGAATGCTAAGGCGGTTGATAATTTCTTGTACAATTCGAGAGGTTTTTCGACTTCAAGGGCATATGGGATGACACTTTGAGGATCAATGATATATCTATTGGTGCCCTAATATCGCAATAGACACTTGGGAGGACTTCAAGAGGGAACTCAAGAAATATTTCAGTCCAACCAACATCGAGAAGGAGGCACATGGTCGTTTACCGCAACTGAAACAAATTGGCAGCATTAGGGATGTAAGGAGTTCTCTTCGCTGCTACCAAAGTTCAATGATTTGTCCAATAAAGATTCTCTCCTCTATTTCATGGATGGATTGGAAGATTGGAAGACTGAGAATGTGCAGAGTCGAAAAGATGAGGCATGAAAAAAAAAATGATGATGAATCAGGGAGTAGATAAATTGAATCTGGGATGATCGGTTTGATCCCACGAAAGTTTTCCACCGGTCATAAGGATAAATCGGGAAGTGCTCGCGGTGGGCAGTCTAGAAGCCTAGCGTCCCAGGATTCGCTCCCCATTTGAAGGAAAAATTCCTACATAATAACGCCGTAGCTGGGGATCGAACCGTGGATGTCTGAATTAACGACTAGTTATCCTACCGCTGCACCATAGCGTGGATGCCTGAATTAACGACTAGTTATCCTACCGCTGCACCATAGCCTCGGGGGCGGCATGAAAGATTTATAGGCTGTTGTCATTGTGGTTAAATCACTCATCGAATACTCTTTCCAATCAAAGGAGAAGGACATCTATGGCAAAGGTGAGAGAGAGAAAAAAAGATTAATGAGATTTTTTTCAACCTCGGATGATCGGTTCGGCCCTACGAAAGTTTTCCATATGCCACCAGGGTAAATTGGGAAATGCTCGTGATGGGCAGTCCAGAAGCCCAACGTCCTAGGGTTCGCGTCCCATTTGAAAATTTTTTTTACAAAATAGGTCGTAGCTGGGGATCGAACCGCGGATATCTGAGTTGACAACTAGTCGCCCTTCCGCTGCACTATAGTCTCGAGAGCGGCAAAAGTGAGGGAGAGAAGAGCGAGCATAAGGATAGTGTTGGTGTAATTGATCGATCAAGGTTGACTACGCTCGAGTTTACTCAAGTTGGATGTCAATATTTGATTAATATGTTTGTTGATGAGAGTGAAATGTTAAGGAAAATGAGAGATTATTGGAGAGGAAGATTGTTGGTACAATCGATCAATGTTGACCAAAAAGATTGATGTAAATGATTAATGACTGAGTGAAAAGTTAAGTCAAGATTGATTAAATTTTTAACAAAAGAGAAGTTCAAGTAAATCACGATTGATCGGACACTTGACGATTGAAAATCTAATAGGAAATTAACTAGGGTAAAAACTAAGTGAATCATAAAGAACCAAACATTTGACATGAGAAACAAAATCCAAGTGGATTATGATGAACTAGATACTTGGATGAAACATGACGTCTAAGTGAATTAAAGTTGACTGAACATTAGGTAATGATGAAAGTCCTAACATGCCATGGAGGATCGGATGTTAAACACGATAAGTGAAGTTCGAATGTTAAACACGAGAAGTGAAGTCCTGACAAGTCATGGAGGACATGATGTTAGGTACAAGAGGGGAAGTCCAAACAGATCAAGGATGATTGGATGTTTGGTAATGATAAAGTTTCGACAGGTCAATGTTGATCGGATGCTAAATGGTGAAGTCTTGATAGGTTAAAATTGAATAAATGCTAGGCAATAGTGAAGTTCTGATAGGTCAAAGCTAACTGATTATTAAATAATGGTGAAGTCCTGACATGTTAAGGTTAACCGAATGTTAACTAATGGTGAAGTCTCGACATGTTAAGGTTAATCGGATGCTAGACAAAGGAAGTCCTGACATATCAAAGTTGACCATATGCTAGACAAAGAAAATCCTGGCATACCAAGGTCAATTGAATACTAGGCTATGCGAGAACTCAAATTTGGTAAGGCTGAAACAGAGATATCAGTCGATTGCTATGGAATATCAATCTACTAATGAACTCCTAAACCACAAATTCAAGATTTGAAGAGGTTTAAGAGAAAAAAAATGATGAACCAGGCAGCAGACAAATTGAACCTGGGGTGACCGGCCCGGCCCTACGGAAGTTTCCCACCGGTCACCAGGGTAAATCGGGAAGCGCTCGCGATGGCCAGTCTAGATGCCCAGCGTCCCAGGGTTCGCGCCCCATTTGGAGGAAAAATTCCTGCAAAATGCACCGTAGCTGGGGATCGAACCGCGGATGCCTGGGTTAATAACTAGTGACCTTACCGCTGCACCATAGCCCCGGGGGCATTGAAGAGGTTTAAGAGAGTATATATACTATGTGATCAATGTGGTTTATCAATCAATTGGTATTGTTGGAGCAAAATCGAACTGAATACTAACACTAACAACAGAGGCTCTTACGACAAGGACTACATTGAGACCAAAAGCTACCTCACATTTATTTCTAAGATCCAACAACATTCTATTCCAGAAAACTTAGTTCGACCAGAACAAAAACAGAACTACACATACCTGTGTGATCACCCAAAAGTGATGCAAATGGGAAAAACCAAACTGCGATCGCTAAACCAACACAAGGATGCAACCTCGAAAGAGCATGGAAAGGTCAACAATCCAAAACCGCGCAACAATAATCTTACAGAAATCCAAAACAAAACTTCTCCCGTAAATTAACGTTGACAATATATTAATGAAAAGAACATCCAATTAAACTTATCGAAACCATATATATAATAAAGTTCACAAACATTAATAATGTCAAATAATAAGTCAAATAATTAAGTGCCATGATGCATGGTAATAATTAATATGATCAAATGGTGATATCAAACCAAATTAAAACTGTAACATAATATGAAATAAAATACTTCATGATAAAGTAAAATCAAGAAGCTAGACAATATCGATGATCAAATTTTAAAACACTAGCTAATGATTGAGATCATGTCCAATTAACTATTTAAGAATCATCAATCAAATTTAGATACATATGGAACCAATTAATGAATCCAACAATTTTACCTCTATGACGATCAAACCCTCCCTCCCTATAGCCTCCTTGATCTAAGCCAAGACCTACAAAGATTACAAAATTTTATTAAAAGTAATAGATCGATATTGGATGGAGTACATGTCAAATAGTTAAGAGTAAGATATAACACTATCAAGTCCTAGCTAAAATAAAACTCATAATAGTGTTCATATATATATATATATAATATTAATATTGGCAATAAAATATTTTCCCTTAATTTGCTAGCTGCTATATCAATGGGGATGTTTAACTTGACATAAATAACATTGACTCAATGGAAGAGCTCATTATTTTTTATATTACAATCAAGAACATGCATGGTTATTTGACAAATATATATGATGAAATTGAAATTAATTGCTTCTCAAAAATAATAACTTGTAAGTTTAATTTACCAAAATACCTAAGACAACACTTAGTTTTCGTATTTATCAGAAGATATTTATTTTCTAAAACAGATTCCCTAAATTGCCCTTGAAAATTAAGAATATAAAAAAAAAAGACATGCATTACTATTTAATGTTGCCTACATAATGAAATACTAAATCATTAATTTATAAATGTTCATTCATTTCATATAAGATAGAATAGATGTTATATTTATATAAAAATATATGTGTTACCCAAAATAAGGGGTGAGAGAATCCTTGATGCTCGGGTCATCCCAATCCAAGTTGTTCCTCCATTCGTCTTCACCACGAATCCTTTTTAATCTCTTCTTCAATATTTCAGCCCCAAATGGTAGCTTTTTGAGCTTCGGGCAATTTTCCACATCTATATATTCCAAGTAGGGAAAATTGAACGGTTTGTTTGCAATGCGATTGAGGTTCGGCATTCGAAACAAAGTCAAGTGCCGAATGCTAGAGCTAGTGATGGAGCTGGAGTTCCCTACTTCACTTATTAGTTCCTTCATTTTTGGACAATCACTTATCCATAGGAAATTAAGGCATGGCAGTTGTAGAACCCAAGAAACATCCTTCAACATGTGACATCCAAAAAAATATAGTTTACGAAGGTTGTAGAGCCGAACTCCATTCAATGAAATCTCTTCCAATAGTTCTAGACAGAAAAAACGGAGATTCTTTAAACATCCGAAACTTGATTCGCGACCCACGCCTGCAGCCAACACTAATCTGTCTAATCCGAGATTTTCAATGGTTAGAGACTCGAGATTGTCACTTACCCTGCAACCCCATCGTGGAGTGCCCAGATCGTAATTTGGAAGTTTTGAAATATTATTCTCTCCATGCAAAATGAGTTTCCATACGGAGATATTTGGTGGTAACATGTTGAGTCGCTCAATGTTATCTGTTGTAGCATCAATGCTAATTTCCACGCTTAATTGGTGACGTCCTTTGAAACATTTCAGCTCATCCCACCACCAGTCGGGTATATGAGAAATGCGACATATATCCAACCACTTGAGCATTGTTAAATTTGATATCGTTCCATTGGGAACAATCTCAAGACGAGTGCACCTTAGAAGCAAGTACTCTAATTTGCCCAGGCAACCAAACTCAAGTGGCAGTCTTGTAATATCATTTTCTGACAAGTTTAAATATTGAAGCTCGGTTAAAGTACCGATCTCCATTGGAAGCTCCCTTATACCACAAAACCTGAGATCCAAGAATGTTAAACGAGGCATGCTTACAAACAAACTCGGAGGAACTGTTTTCAGGTTTCTGTTCTCACGGAGAATCAACATAGAAAGTTTTGGAAAAATGGAAGCTCCATACTCTTGTAAAGAAGTAATCTTATTGTTCATGAATGATGCTCGCTTTGCTTCTTGCCATTCTTCTTTTCTAGGCAAATGAGTCAGCCCAATTCCTGCTTTTACAATCCATTTTCTTTTGTTCCCCTCCAACCCAGCTGAGACCATCAATAGTGCCATGTCTCGGATGACATCGTGCATCTTTACAAATGTGTCTCTAAAACTGTTGTTACTTTCCTCTAGCAAGGATGCAGCCATGAGAGCTTCCAAATGTGGGTATCCTTTGGCGAAAGCTTCATTGATAACATTAAATTCACGGATTATACCACAACCTATCCAACACGGTATCAACTCAGCCAATGGGTGGATCTGATAATCTTCAGGCCACAAAGCACAACACAAGAGACATTCTCTTACGGAGTCGTTCTCTAAACTGTCGTAGCTCAACTTGAAGGCTTTATACATGACGAGCGAATCTTCTGGAAGACCAATGGTTGTCCATTCATGTTTATCCCTAATTTGGTAGAGAGCTTCCTTCCAAGCTTCCCAAGACCTTTTCCCTGACATGGCTCGGGCCACGGTGACAAGAGCGAGCGGAAGACCTGCACATTCTTTAGCAAGTTCTTCAGCAATGAACTTAATTCCAGCATCTGAGTTAAGAACATCCCCATCGCTATTCTGCTCAAAGAGTTTCCATGCTTGATCTGAATTCAGACATTTGACTTTGGTCTTCTTTTCGGCTTTCATTTGTGAACACACTGTCTCGCTGCGGGTCGTGAACACCACGACTTTGCGCGGCTGCTGGCCTTGCTCAGTAGCTGAGTGTGCCATCCCCAACAGTTGAAGATCCACATCTTCCCAAATATCATCGAGAAGCAGCAAGCAGTTCCTGTTCATCAAGAAGCTAAATAGCTTGTCGCCACAAGTTTGTTCATCGTCATTCTCCTCCAGTGTCTGCAATTTTAGACTCTTGGCAATATCAATCTGGAGTCTTTTCAATTGGCAGCCTTTGGAGGCCACAACCCAAATGACAGGATCAAATCTGGAATGCTTAAGAAGATAGTGTTGTTGGACCCTCTTCAATATTGTGGTCTTACCGACACCGCCCATTCCGTAGATGCCTATGATGTTGCCTACTCCACCATCGACGTAACCTACAATTTCCTTCACATATGAGTCTTCGATTCCAACAGGCGGTCGGTGCGAGATGGGAAGCATCATGGTGGGTTCCGGACGCCCAACTTTGGCAATCGGATCCAGTGCACCTGCTCTGCTCATCAATTCATTAGCCTCGCCGATCTTCTTTGCCACTCTTCGAATGATAGAGCAGTAGTTTGATGACTCTCTGATACGGACCTGTTCTCCTGCTTCCTCCTCCTGTAATTGACTCGACGTGGCGGCAGTTTGATTGAAGCAATTGCAGCCGAAGCAACCTAACGAAACAAAGCAAGCAGTAGTAGACTGATACAAATTCCCCCTTTTTTTTTGTATGAATTAAAACACAAAGAGTGGGAATTGGCATGAAAAGGAAAAAGGGAGGGGAGAATACTCACTCATGCTTTGGAAATCCTGCTTGATGGCAGCCACTTTCCCTTCCAATTCCTCCACCTCCCGTAGCCACTGGCTCGCTTCGTTGGTCGGAATTTTCCCTTCACGCTCCGCCTGGTCGATCTGGTTCTTGATGTCGTCCCTTTTGACTCTCAATCTTTCCATTTCCTTTTCCAATTTCTTGATGCCAGATTTTGGCCTGCCCAGTGGCAGCGTCGTCTTCAGCCCGCTTAGGCACTTGTTGACGTCTACGTTGAAATTTAATTTCATGAACGCCATGGACGATCGAGGAGAAGCAAAACAAGCTGAGATTTGTTTCTTTTCTTTTGCAGATCGAGCAAGCAAGGGAGGGGAATTAAGCAAAACAAAGATGAAGAAAAAAACAACAATGGACAGGACAATTTATTGTCCGTTGACTTCAAATAAAACGGCAACCACTTTCATTTCATCACGTTACCTAATTTAAATAATCAATCAATTAAAGTAACTAATTAAAAGCATAAAACCTACGAGAGTGAATAAAAGTGCATATTCGTTATACCTGGAGAATTCAACCCTGGATTTATTATCGCTTATTTTTTTTAGATAGTAGATAATTGTGTCTCATGCCACCAAAAGAGGATCCATATGTTGTCCTTTTAGTATCGAGTATTTCTGGTTTGAGTTGTTTTATATTTTCTAGAGATGTTATTTTTGTTCCGTAATGGACGCGTCGATATTTTGTCATTCTCTGGTGGACTTGTATTTATGTTGTGGACTTCTGTATATTTGCATTTACTTTACGAATTTTAGGTTATTTATTATTAAGATGTTAATACACTGCGTGGTTGTGACGTCTTGTTATGTTTACTCTTATTATTGTCAATCGTATGTGGCTGTGATTATTATATGTGAGATTGATGTAGTATGAGTTTCGTATTGTCCACCGTATAAGAGAGATGTTGTCTGATTTTCGAGCAAGTATGAGCCTTTGGGGGCATGACATAGGGTCGAGGGGGACTCAATACAAAGTAAAGATGATGACTATACCGCATAAAACATGGATAGAGTTGAGTGCTAATTGGGACAAAAGAATTTGAAGATATCTACAAATGACTACAATAAAAGGATGAATGGAAAATCACAAGCTTGCCAACATCTGGCCCTTAAAAATTGTAAAGAAACCCAACGAGGGTACATAAGGGTGATTCATGGCATTCGGTATGATCATTCTGTGATCATCAGGAATCTCAAACTTCTGTCGTATCGCTTGGAACCCATCCCCATTGATATCAGAAGCTACAATCATATACCACAGGCCAAGAATCCTCTGGGGAGCTTCTTCAACCATGATGAACAGAAAATGGATGGACACAGAAATGCAAAAGGAGAATTGGAGGATCGGAACTTCCACTAAGAAAGGATATGGAAAGCTTGTCGGAAGCAAAGGGAGAGGATTGTTGGAGAAGTTAGGGTAGAAGAGACGAAGATGCACACAAAAGATGCGCAAAACCTCGAACGCAATTTCTTATACCCTCACCTTTTTTTCTGAGTCATTAGATTACATGCAAAAAAAAGGCGGGATATAATCTCCTCTGTTGAAGAGTAACCGACCAAACAACGCTGTGAATTCAACCCTGACACTATGCGCTGAATCATGGCACTAATCACCTCGGAAACTAACCAAGCCAGTCTCGAGGTGACACGTAGCGGGGAGAGAGCTCGACATTTATTGCAGAGGATATCGAAAACATGAGGTAATTATGACCCCACATGCGCGCACCATTCTGCATTTTTGACACTTGACGCAGACAAGCATCTTTGCACGGAATGGACACATCAACCATGGATCTACGTCAGACCAATGTTGAGGCAATCTGTGGTCCGGAGTGACCATGAGTTTTGATATTTGGGCAAAGGGTTTAAGTTATGTTTACCCTTGTGTATTTGATATGTGTATGTGAGTATACAGGTTGTGCAGGTTACACATATTGATTTGGCTAGACGGTCTTGGTACGGTAAAGGGTGACATGGAGACAAGCTGGAGGCTTGTGTGCACCCGAGGGACCTTGGTAGAGAATGGACGATGAGCTGAGGGGCGCGAACTTCGAGGCATGCGTGAAGGATGGCATGGAGGCAAGCTGGAGGCTTGCTTGCATCCGAGGGACAAGAGCCGAAGATGAAGAGGGCACGAAGGCAATAGTCGAGGCTGTTAAGGAGGAGTCAGTTGAGTCGTAAGGGTACAAGTGCTGTGTGATTGTACTCGGGAACTAAGCTAGGAGGGTTCGAGTGTGGAGTGAAATGTACTCGAGGAGTGTAACCCTAGGCTTAGTAAGGGACTAGTCGACTGCCTTGGGAGCAGTCGACCGGTAGCAGCTGGTAAGCTGGCAGAATTCGAACGTTGGGACTGTCAACGGTCGAATCTGAGTGGGGGCAGTCAGCTGCCCTGGAGCAGTCAACTGCCAGCGAGGGTTTCCAGCTTGAGTTCTATTTAAAGAGAACTCGGTTTGGGCTGGGACTTTTGGACGAAATCTGCTTAGGTAGAGTAGATTAGTAGCCTTTGGTGCTCAGGTGTTGTCGTGGTGCTGTGGCGAGGTTTCTCCACCCACAAGGAGTGACAAGGGCTAGCCGGAGGTTATCCGGGGAGTGATCCACCGAAGGATTCTTGGATTAGTCACCCTTCGGGGTGGATACCAAGTAAATCTTCCTTGTTAGCATTGTTTACATTGTTAGTTTTTGTTTTATTGTATATTCTGCTTGCGCAACTAACCGTGTAGGAAGAAAGTGTTCAAAAAGTGCTATTCACCCCCCTTCTAGCAACCGGATCGATCTAACAAGTGGTATCAGAGCTAGGACCGCTCTTGATTGGAATAACCGCCAAGGGAGCAAAGCAAAAGCTACAAGGAAGAACAATAGAAGACAAATTTAGGGATGATATCAACACTCCATCGGCCTACGATCATGAAGATTTCACATATTGGAAAGCAAGAATAGAGACATGGTTCGGGATGGAGTAGGACCTTAGGATTGCGCTTGAAGAGCCCTTCGAGATTCCAAAGGATAAGCACGGAAAGAAGCTTAGACCTAGATATTGGAATCAAAAATAACAAAATCAATCCTAGGAAAACGAAAAGGTAATCACAACTTTAGTTAACATTTTGCCTACTAATGTGTTAAATGGTGTAGGAAAATATTCAAATGCACATGAATTGTGGGAAAAGATAGAAGAATTTCATGAGAACCCTACACTAGTCTAAGAAGATAATGAAGAATTGATCATCTCATCAAGTAAAGTGGAAGAAGAAAATAAGAGATCCTCCACCTCTTCAAGAGAAGAGGAAGAAGTATCAATTTCAAGAATTGAGGGGGAGGAGAGACCCACTTCCATACCGGAATAAGAGGAAGCATCCACTTCATCTAAGGTTGAAGAAGAAGTCAACCTAGCCTTCATCTCCACCAAAGCAAGAACCAAAGACCATATCACATGCTTTGGATGCAAAGAAAAGGGGCACTACAAGGACAAGTGCCCACTAGGTAAAAAGGAGGTAAAATCTAAACCCATTTCAAATTCTCTTAAATCAAATGTGGGTTGTAGGATTGGAGAAGCCCAAGAGAAAAGAAGAAAAATTCGATGCTTCACATGTGGAGAATTAGGGCATTACCACACGAAGTGCCCAAGGAGTAAAGAGTTCAAGAAAATTGAGTACTTGAGAAGATGGAAGAAGGAGGAAAGGAAGAAAAGAAACCCACGTCAAGGAGGAACTACAAGGGTAAGGGAGCTAATTCCTAACCCTAAGTTAAAATGTAATTCAAATTCAAGTTCCTCTATGCATGATAAAAATAAAGTTAATTATTCATCCATGCATGCTAGAATAAATTGTCTGCTTGTGCATAATCATGGTTTTAAATATAATGATAAGAGTAGGGTGAACAAGGTAGATCAAAACCCTAGGAAAAGCATGCATCATGGTAGACCTAAGACTTTTGCAGCCAAGGATCAAGATATAAATCCCAAGAAAGAGAGACATATGCCTAGAAAGGTGGGTAGGTCTAAGAATGGGCAAAATGAATTTAGTGACACTAAGGTTAAAGGTTTAGAAAGGGAAAATCAAGCCTTGAGGGTGAGGCTTGATAAATTAGAAAAGACCCTAGAAAGATTCAAGGTTGGATCTAAGGGCTTAGATTTGATGTTGGATAGTCTAAAACTCAACTATGATAGATTGGGGTTGAGATACCAGTCTAAGACCTCCAATGCCAAGGAAAAAAAGGATGCTGGGAAAGCATATAATCATGGCAAGAAGGTGAAGTCCAAAAATGACAAGGGGGTGACATCTGAAGGAAAAATGAATGACTTAACCAAAGACAAGGTGTCTAAGGTTAAGAAGGTTAGATTTATAGGCCAAGAATCATCGGGGGCACACCGATGTGGTCTAGTGTGGATTGAGTCACCTAGGGAGGTGGCTAGGGCTAAGAGCTCAAGGGGGAGCTCTAGGAGCCTTTGGGGTCCATGGTAGATGGATCTCAAGAAATGGTCTCTAGGAAGTCTAGGAAATTAGATGAAATGTGCCAAAAAAGATTGGAAGACTTGGCTAAGACTTAATTCTAGAGAATTGACACATTAAAATGAGATTTATAGTGAAAAGAGGAGAATATTGTAAGTACCCCTGGTTGATTTTGATGTGATCAACCGATTTAAGTTAGGTCCTGGTATGTGTAATCCCTCTGCTAAGTGTGCAGGAGCTTAGGTACGGAGGAAGTCGAGCGTAAGACGTAGCGGATGAGAAGGATTGTGCAGGGAAGTGAGCTGACGGGCTGGGTACAATCCGAGGGACGCGGAAGCTGCGGAAGAGTACACCAGTGGATCGAGAAGGACGTACACGACGCCCGAGGGACGGGAAACCGGGAGGAAGCACGCTCGAGAGGCGAAAGGCTGGAGTCGGGTTCGGGTGAGCCTAACTCCGGTTGGTCGGAAATCACCTAGAAGATGAACCAAAAGACTGGTCAGTTTAACCAAGTCAAACCAGGCACCTGAAACAAAAAAATTTTATTTGTTGCTGTGAAGATTCAAACCAGCAACCTCACCTACATATATCACCAGCCTTATCGACTGGGATAAAGAAGAAATGTAATTGAAGTTGTTGCGAGCAGATGATAAAGTTATTTATCTGTTGCGAGCAGAAGACAAAGTTATAATTAAACATTATCTCTTAAAGGATAACTTTATCCTTTAATCAGATCCAATGGATGCAGTTTAATCCCATCCAAGATCAACCATCCAGATTACATCCATGGATCAACGGTCAAGAGAAAATTCCTCAACAATCAACAATCGAGATTTATTCTCTTAGGCTATAAATAGGTTTAGAGTTTCAACCTTTTCAATCATTCAATCAATTCATTCTTGTAAACTCTCTAAAAGTCTAGCATGCTATTTTTGTAAGGCTTCTCCGCCATAAGGAGATTTTTATTGAGCGTCCACTGCCTTAGAAGCAACGTTCTCAGTTGCGACCAAGTTTCTTTTTTAAAGACGAGTGCCTCCAATTTCATAATTTTTTACCATCTATTTACCCTCCTCTAGCCGGTCCAACCCGATCCAACAAGTGGTATCAGAGCCAAGGTCGCTGTAGAAGGACTAATCGCCGACTGCAGCAATTTCAAGAAAAATGGTTGGAGCCGTAATCTACCCGCCGAAATTTAAGGGGGAGTTCGCGATGTGGAAGCACCGAATGCAGGTATTTTTTAAAACAGATATTGAACTGCTATTAATTATGAAAAATGATTTTTCAGTTCCAAAAGACAATAACAACAAGGATAAAGAAATAGAGTCATGGACTAAGAAGGAGCAAGCAGACTTTGTAGCAAACGGCAAAGCGGAATTTCATCTGCTAGCCGTTCTTCCCACACAAGAAGTCAACCGCATCGGAAATTACAACTCGGCAAAAGAGCTCAGGGAGAAATTTCTGGAATTGCATGAAGGTACCTCAGAGGCAAAACTAGCGCGACGAGACCTTCTTCGAAGCCAACTGACAAACCTCCGAAAGGAGGATGAAGAATCAGTTGCGCATTTACACGCCAAGGTAAAGGAACTAATCACAGACCATGAAAACCTCGGAGAAAAGGTAACAAGTCGGAACGCTCAAAGGTATGTCTTAAATGCATTTCCGATAACCCCGGAATGGACCTCGGTAATCGACGCTTATTTCATTTCGAAAGATTTAGCGGTAAGTACATTAGAGCAATTATTTTCTACTTTGGAACTTCACGAATCTCGTTTTGTAGAAAAGAATAAGAAAGCAGGCGTCGTCGCACTGAACACAAGGAAGATCTAATTTGACGAGGAATCCTCGACTGACGACGAAACAACAAAAATGGTAAGTTCTTTTAAAAGTTTTTTTAAAGATAACAAATTTTCAGGTACGCAGAAAAGAAGACGGTCCCTAAAGAAGCGAATAATCAGATGCTACAACTGTAAAGAGGAGGGACACCTGAAGGACCAGTGTCCTAAACTAAAAAACCAGCCAAAGAAGAAAAAGGCATTGAAGGCCACCTGGGATGAGTCCTCGTCAGAAGAGTCGGAAGGCCAAGAATACGCGGGACTTGCACTGATGGTAAATCATCAAGAAGGGAGCACTGTTGAAGGGGGAGAGACGTCAGAAGAAACCGACGACGAAGAAAGAACCTCGCTTTTCGAAAGTGACCCGGTAAGTGAGGTTTGCTTTCTTCCTTATGATCAGTTATATGCTGGAGTTAAAGCTTTGCTCAAATCTAATTGTAGATTAGAAAAAGAAAATTAAAAATTAAAAAATGAATTAACACTTACATCATTGTCTGAAATTTTGAAAAATGAAAATGATAATTTGAAATCATTGTCTGAAATTTTGAAAAATGAAAATGATAATTTGAAAACATAGTGCAAAAATTACAACTTGATATTGCATATTTACGCTAAAAGAAAAAAAGCTTTCCTGATAATTTAAATTGGTATTTCAAAAATCATAAGGGTCAATTTAAAAGGTGCCCAAAAGCTATATTCCGCCTAAGTTTTTAATTAATCCTGTAGACAGGAACTTATTTTGGGTTCCTAAATTTGTATTAAACTGATAATTTTTTTTGTTATTATATATGTGCGCATTTTGTTTCTTTAACAAAAATTATGTCTTTATTTTTTTATGCACAATTATGTTATCTATCTACTGAAACTTCTTTCAAAATTTTTGAATATTTTTTTTCTCGAAATTTGAAATTAAGAGTTTAGGAGAAAGACTCATTACAATTTTTTTTTCAAATTTTTTGAAATATTTTTTCCAATTTTTTAAAATTTATTCTTCAAGAACTCTTATGTGTTGGTTTGTCATTTTTGGACTTGATGAACAAATTTAAAACTCAAATTTTTTGTCCAAACTCATATCTTCATCTTCGACTTTAACAAAAATATTCAGATTTTTTTCTATTTTTTATGAATTGTTTATTGAAATATGATTTTTTTTCAAAATTCGATAGAAAAATATTTTGACCAGATCCGATTTTTTTGGAACTCCTCATCAGCTGTGGATTTTATGAAATTTTTTTTAGATTATATTTAAGTCATTTTTTTACAAAAAAATGGAATTAACTTTGGAAAAATATGCCATTTTAAAATTTGAAAAATCTATGGCAACGCGATTTTTTTTCACTTAGAATATTTTTTATCGCACTCAAACATTTTCTTCTTCCCTAATTATATTTTCTCATTTTTTGATGTGATCAAAGGGGGAGGAATAGTATTAAGTTAAGGGGTAAAATTTTAATTTACTCGAAATTTAAGTTTTACTGTTTACATTATTATGCATGATTTTTTATTTTGATTACCCTAATATAACTCGGATTGATGCGCATCAAAAAGGGAGAGATTGTAAGTACCCCTGGTTGATTTTGATGTGATCAACCGATTTAAGTTAGGTTCTGGTATGTTTAATCCCTCTGCTAAGTGTGCAGGAGCTTAGGTACGGAGGAAGTCGAGCGTAAGATGTAGCGGACGAGAAGGATTGTGCTGGGAAGTAAGCCGACGGGCTGGGTACAATCCGAGGGACGCGGAAGCTGCGGAAGAGTACACCGATGGATCGAGAAGGACGTACGCGACGCCCGAGGGACGGGAAACCGGGAGGAAGCACGCTCAAGGGGCAAAAGGTCAGAGTCGGGTTCGGGTGAGCCTAACTCCGGTTGGTCGGAAATCACCCAGAAGATGAACCAAAAGACTGATCAGTTTGACCAAGTCAAACCAGGCACCTGAAACAAAAAAAATTTAATTTGTAGCTGTGAAGATTCGAACCAACAATCTCGGCTACGTATATCATCAGCCTTACCGACTGGGATAAGGAAGAAATGTGATTAAAATTGTTGCGAGCAGATGATAAAGTTATTTATCTGTTGCGAGCAGAAGACAAAGTTATAATTAAACTTTATCTCTTAAAGGATAACTTTATCCTTTAATCAGATCCAATGGATGCAGTTTAATCCCATCCAAGATCAACCATCCAGATTACATCCATGGATCAACGGTCAAGAGAAAATTCCTCAACAATCAATAATCCAGATTTATTCTCTTAGGCTATAAATAGGCTTAGAGTTTCAACCTTTTCAATCATTCAATTAATTTATTCTTGTAAACTCTCTAAAAGTCTAGCGTGCTATTTTTGTAAGGCTTCTCCGCCACAAGGAGATTTTTATTGAGCGTCCACTGTCTTGGAAGCAACGTTCTCAGTTGTGACCAAGTTTCTTTTTTAAAGACGAGTGCCTCCACTTTCATAATTTTTTTACCATATATTCACCCCCCTCTAACCGGTCCAACCCGATCCCACAAATATGAGTATAATTGAGAGAAATTGGTTTTAAGGTGTGAATACCATATAATTCAAAGATAGAAATGAACTATGATCAAAGATAAGAAGAAACATTGAGGAGAAACCACAATTAGGACTTTTGGGAGAAGCTTAAATAATACAATTTAGGAGAAGTTGAGTTTCATGCCAATCTTGGGATTTGGAGTACATTTATTTGGAAACATATTTTTCCCAAGTAGATATAGGTTCCACAAATCTCTCTACGAAATTTCAGAATTTTTGGAGATTTGTGGAATTACTTAGGCATTTCTGAAAGTGGATTGAAAACTTATAATTCAGGTATCAGTCGACTGCTCTCAGCCCAGAAAGATTCTGTGAGTTTTGGCAGTTGACTGCCCCAGGGGCAGTCGACTGGTCCATAGGGTTCAGAATAAAAGACATATTGGATAGTGAGAAATTGCAAAATTGGATGATAGATATGGATTTGGATTAAAAATTCTTGAGTATGATTTCATATTCCTCAAATAAAGTGTTATCCCATGATTCAACAAGACTTTATTGATATCATGAAATTCAAGGAAGATTGATAAGTTTCCCATTTGTATCTAGGATTAAGAGATAAAAAGGGGAGACTTTCATCATCTTGAGAATATAGAAAAGGAAAGTATTAAGGGCAATTCCTTGTGTAAATTGATAATGGTTAGAATTGGTAAACACAAGGAATCATACATAGAGTTTAAAGTTGATACCAAATGCCATATTTTTTTAGGAAAATAAAGGTTGTACCAAAAGTCAAGCACATTGGATAATTTTCATGGAATCATATTTTTCTAGGATAGGGTGTATTCTAGTAAATGTGCTTGTAAACTCTTAGGTTGTTCAAGGTTTTGTTGAATTCTTTTTGGCACTAGGGATAAGGTTGCTTGGGGCAATCCTTTAATGGTGTCCAAGGGGGAAGAACTTGGTTGTTAGATTGGTTATAACTCAACATGGTGTTAGAGTGTTAAGTTGGGTAGAACTTAACCTTGGTAAAATGAAAATTGGGAGAAGACATAGGTCAAGGGGGAGGTTACCCCTTGTTTGCCTCAATTTTTATAGGAAATTTTTGGGTTTGTGTCAAATTTGGGAATGGTGATAGATACATGGTTGGATGTATTTTTCTCAAGTAGGTATAGGTACCACAATGCTCTCCACAAAATTTGAGAATTTTTGGAGATTTGTGAAATTTTTGGCGCAATTCTGAAATTGACCAGAAAGACTAATTTTCAGAGTATCAGTCGACTGCCCTGGTCAGGGCTGGTGTGTCTAGCAGCTGACTTGTGTCTAAATGAGGAGAAATAAGTGTATGGGGGTTAGTACACTGTGTTTAGGATCATTGGGGATTAAAAGAACCAATAATTGAGATATTGTTGAAGTCTTTTTGATGTATGGCAAAGGGGGAGAAGTGTTGGGTTTAATTTGGGAAACCAAACACGCCTTTGCGGGAAACCCTAGGTTTAAGGGGAGGTGAGATTAAGGGGAGCATGGTTGCTCCATTCTTGGCGTAAGGGGAATTTTGGAGGGGTTCTTAAAAAGCCTTTGTAAGTCCAATATAGGAGGAACTTTGGAGATGCCCTATTCTTTATGCTGTGAGTGTTGGGTTTTGATCTGTGTATAGGAATTGGTTTTGAATCTTCTGTGTGATCAGTTTGCGTCTGTGATTAGAGTTGTTAATGGTTTTCATTTCCTCCCGTTCGATTTTTGTTCTGTTCGTGCTTAGACTACGATTGTGAGGAGTTCTATGGATGG
The DNA here is from genome assembly GCA_024364735.1 of Boesenbergia rotunda. Taxonomy (NCBI): domain Eukaryota; kingdom Viridiplantae; phylum Streptophyta; class Magnoliopsida; order Zingiberales; family Zingiberaceae; genus Boesenbergia; species Boesenbergia rotunda. Next base: position 230,704 of record JAGFNQ010002473.1, on the reverse strand, counting down.
TGGTTTTATCCAATGGTTGGGTAGGTGGTGTTGTGTGCTTGGGGTAGGTTAGCTTGGTGTTGATCTTCTTGATCAGGTGAGGTTTGTGTTGACTTGTGTACTGCCATGAGGTGGGGAGTATTTTGGGTTAATTTGATTTGTATTATTTAGCTTGATTGATTATATTGGTGGGTTGATTGGGTTAGGTTTAGGTTAGACCCAATCTGAACCTAATCTTGGGTTGATTGGGTTAGGTTTAGGTTAGACTTAATCTGAACCCAATCTTGGTTGGTTGGGTTAGGTTAATTAATAAATGTATAATTGACTGAGTAATTTTTGCTTTTTGATGCAGGGCATTGATTTGATCCATTCGTCACGACTATTATTTTGGACGGGGGGTTCTCGTCGCTCGGACTTTCTTATATCGAGGCGGGTACCTCTTTTTATGCATAGTTAGATATAGTTAGCAGTAGGGATATCTGATATCTTTATCTCTGTACTCTTGCTTCGGTAGTTGTATGCGTTAGCTTTACTGCTTACTATTTCTGTATGGATTGGTGATGTACAGTTTATCTTATACCTTACGCTAGGATTTAGGTATTGGTGCATACCGATTATCTGGACTACTGCATATCATGTAGATGACAGCAGAGATAGATAGTGGATGATGCATGGGATAGTGACATGCATCATTGTTGCACGTAGCATATGGGACGATCTTTGACTCCCTAGAGGGTGAGATGGGCCGTCGGATTTGCTACTCGTGTAGGGGCATATGTAGGCGACCTTTGACTCCCCTAGTAGTTGAGATGAGCCGTCAGACATGCCACATGACCTGTTGTGTAGTTCCGGTGGCATACCCGCGGCGCTACAGCAGGTCCCCTATTCTGTCTGGAGATAGTTGGGGATGAGGAAGCGTACTTTTTCCTAGGGCGGGGTACATTCCGGTCTGAGACCCTGCTCGTTCGGTATCGCGTGGTTCGTGACAGAGACCGTCTGAGTGGAGGGATGACCTGGTCAGAGCCCTACCGACTCGGTTTCGTGTGATGCACGACGGTGGCCGACTGGCGTCAGGGGTGACACATGTTGCATCATGAGCATGCTCTGCATCTCTGCACTTGGTTGTGTTTGCTGCACTTGATTGCTGCACTTGGTTGACATGCATACTATTGGGTTTGGATCGACGCAGGTAGGTATGTACTTCCTTTATTTCTTATGGTTCAGTTCTGCATTTCCTTCTTACTGCATTTATCTTTATTATTGCGGTAGATGGTGACTTACTGCTAGTATAGCTTCCTGTGCATATTAGACTGTATTCGCTGAGTTCTTTGGACTCACCCCGTTAGCCCTATTTTTCTCCTTTCAGGATGATCGTCTGGATTTGCCCAGCAGCATGTCCCAGTTCATGTGTCTCCGAGACGATTTCCGCCGTTGTCTTGTATTTTGGTTGTGGTACATGTTGGTACCCTTTCCTTTATTCGGTTTGTTCTTTTCTTTTTCGCTGTTGTATGATGTGCTCTGTCGTGTCGTCCATTTTACGGCAGTATAGTTGTACTTTTGTGTGACATGGAGGCCTTGATTCCATTTTAGTTTTGTCGTAAGTCGTACTGGTACACAGCTTTATCATCGTTTCCGTTTTTCTTTTTATACAGTCATTTGTTCCAGCCCTATAGACTGCGATACAGGCAGACTAAGGTAGTCGTGGTGGTTAGGTTTTTGAATTGTTCGCCGGGACGAGGGAGTAGCTGTCCGGTCGATATTGGACGAGCGGCTCCTCGGGGCGTGACAATTTATTTGGTATCAGAGTGCAGGTTCTCGAGATACCTTGTGGTCTTGTGGGTGTTTTTTCGGATTTTTATGCCAGAGTCGTTTTCTTGATAGGCATGATTGGGACATGGCGGCGATGGGACATCTCCAGGCGACACGAGGTATATGTCATGACTCATTTACCTTTTTTATATTCACTGTGTAGTGAAGGGTTGGATATTTTACTATTTTGGTGGGATTGTATATCGACTTATATACTTGGCCGGTAGGTACTCGTAGTTATAGTTTAGTTGGATGACCTATAGTCAATCCACTTTAGTTACGACTATGAAACGTGATTAATATTGGACCCCTACGTATCATGTTGAGTATGGTAGGATTGGTTAGAAAGGGTTGCATGAGATGATGTCATACATCACATCGGTAATATGCGTGTAGGGACGACTCTTGGCTTTCTGGTGGTGGAGCATGAGTCATCAGCCATGTTAAAAAGGGTAGAGGTATACTTAGGTGACCCCGTGTTTCCAAGAGGTTGAGACGGGTCGTCAGACATGCATTCTGCATAGCCCCAGGTGCGTTGGCTACTCATGCATTTTGTATAGCCCCAGGTGCGTTAGCTATTCATGCATTCTGCATAGCCCCAGGTGCGTTGGCTACTCGTGCATTTTGCATAGCCCCAGGTGCGTTGGCTATTCATGCATTCTGCATAGCCCTAGGTGTGTTGGCTACTCATGCATCTTACATAGCCAAGGTGCGTTGGCTATTCATGCATCTTGCATAGCCCCAGGTGCGTTGGCTACTCATGCATTCTGCATAGCCCCAGGTGCGTTGGCTACTCATGCATCGTGCATAGGCCCAGGTGCGTTGGTTATTCATGCATTCTGCATAGCCCCAGGTGCGTTGGCTATTCATGCATCTTGCATAGCCCCAGGTGCGTTAGCTACTCATGCATCTTGCATAGCCCCAGATGCGTTGGCTATTCATGCATTCTGCATAGCCCTAGGTGCGTTGACTACTCATGCATCGTGCATAGCCCCAGGTGAGTTGGCTATTCATGCATTCTGCATAGCCCCAGGTGCGTTGGCTACTCATGCAACTTGCATAGCCCCAGGTGCGTGTAGGATCGGGTCGACCGACTAGAGGGGGGTGAATAGACGGTTTATGAAAAATAAGCACTAACACTCGTCTTTAAAAAGAAATAAACTTGGTTGCAACAGAGTCGTTGCTTCCAAGGCAGTTGATGCTCAAACAGAAACTCCTTAAGGCGGAGAAGCCTTTACAGTTGTAGCACAAAGAAAGCTTAGAGAGAAAGAGAGTTTACAACTCAATGAATTTAATTTCTAAAGCAAACCTCTAAGTCTATTTATAGCCTAAGAGAATAAATCTGGATGGTTGATTGTTGATCACTTTTCTCTTGGTCGTTGATCCATGGATGTAATCTGGATGGTTGATCTTGGATGGGATTAAACTGCATCCATTGGATTTGATTAAAGGATAATGTAATATTATCCTTTAAGTTTTAATTATTTTAATTAAAACTTTATCTTCCCCCCTTGCTCGAGATGATTGTTGTATCCATCTTGCTGTTATAATCTAGGTAGCAATATCGCCAATACATATTTGCCAACGCCCTTTAGCCCAGTTGGTAAGTGGATTTGTGTATTTGGAGGAGGACTTGGGTTCGATTCTTCCTTGGCATCAAAACCTTGTTTTTTTTCTTTTGGGCGAATTTCTTTCATTTCTTTTGGGCGCTTGGACTAGTCTTTTTGATTCTTCGTCTTCTGGGTGATTTCCGGCCAACCGAAGTTAGGCTCACCCGAACCCGACTCCGGCCTTTCGCCCCTCGAGCGTCCTTCCTCCCAGCTTCTCGTCCCTCGGACACCGCGCACGTCCTTCTCTCTCCACCGGTGTACTCTTCCGCAGCTTCCGCGTCCCTCGGATTGTACTGAGCCCGTCGGCTCACTTCCCCGCGCAATCCTTCTAGTCCGCTGCGTCTTACGCTCGACTTCCTCCGTACCTAAGTTCCTGCACACTTAGCAGAGGGATTAAAACCAACAGGACCTAACCTAACTTGGTTGATCACATCAAAACCAACCGGGGCACCAACAATCTCCCCCTTTTTGATGTGGATCAACCCAAGTTTAGTTAGGGTAAACAAAAAAAAAAACAATAAAACTAGAACTAAATTAAGCAGTTAAGCATAGAAAAAAAAATATTGCAATCAATAACCACAACCTCCCCCTAAACTTAAGCTACTCTCCCCCTTTGATCACAGCAAAAATGGGGCACAAAAAATAGGGAAAGGAAAAAATATGATTAGAACTTAGAAAAATATGAAACATTTTTTTTGAGCTGTGAATAGATTAAGTGCATATCACCGAAATTTAATTTTTGAATAAAAAATTTCCAAATATTTTTTAAAATTAAAAAATATGAATTTCAATTAAAAATTTATAGAAATTAATTCGTGCATTGGAAAATTTTAAAAATTTTTGTACAGGTGGAAGATAAAATTATTGCTTTTTACAAAAATTTCCAAATTAAAATCTATTTTGTATATTAAAAAAAATAAATCATATAGTGACAGAATAAAAATTCAAAGATATATTTTTAAAATTCAAAAATCTCATGAAAAATAAAAAAATTTACAAGTTTAATTGACTATGTGTAGATCTCAAAAAAATCGGTTCTTGCAGAATAAATTAATTTTCTATTTTTAAAGTTAAAATTTTATTTTTCAAAAGAAACTTAATCATAAAATGTGTTAATCTATTTCTAATTTTGCAAGAAAAATTATGCAGTAATAGAAAACTAATTCAAAATTGATTTTGGTATCCAAAATAGATTTCTATCGACAAGATTAACTAAAAATTTGGATGGAATGTAATTCTTTGGCACCTTTTTAAATTGGCCTTTATGGTTTTTAAAATACCAATTCAACTTTTCAGGATAACTATTTTTCTTGTGTCGCAAACAGACAATATCACATTTTAATTTCTCAACTAAATTTTTCAGATCAATATTTTCATTTTTTAATTTAGAATTTTCTTTTCTAATCTGCAATTAGATTTGAGCAAGGCTTTAACACCAGCATACAATTGATCATGAGGAAGAAAACAAACCTCACTTACCGGATCGCTTTCGAAAAGCGAGGTTCCTTCTTCGTTGTCACTTTCTGATGTTGCTCCCCCTTCAACACTGCTCCCCTCTTGATGACTTGCCATCAGCGCAAGTCCCACGTACTCTTGAACTTCTGATTCGTCCGACGAGGTCTCGTCCCAGGTGGCCTTCAATGTCTTCTTTTTCTTTGGCTGGTTTTTGATTTTGGGACAATGATCTTTTAGGTGTCCCTCCTCGTTGCAGTTGTAGCATCGGACAGTTCGTTTCTTCGGAGACCGCCTTTTCTTCTGCATTCTCGAAAAGTTATTAGCTTTAAAAAAACTTTTAAACGAACTTACTATTTGCGTTGTCTCGTCGTCCGTCGAGGATTCTGACTCCTTCTCCGTTCTCCTTGTGTTTAGGGCCAGATTCTTCGTCTTTCTAGATCCTGCCCACCGAGATTCGTGTAATTCGAAAATGGAAAACATTTCATCTAATGTACTTACCTCTAAATCTTTGGAGATGTAATAAGCGTCGACGATTGAGCTCCACTCCTGGGTCCTTGGGAAGGCGTTGAGGGCGTATCGAATGGAGTCGCGATTACTTACCGATTCGCCGAGTTGGGTGAGTCCGGAGATTAGCTCCTTTATTTTGGCATGAAGTTCAGCCACCGTTTCTCCTTCCTTCATTTGCAGGTTTATCAGCTGGTTCCGGAGGAGATCCTTTCTTGCTGATTTGGCTTCAGAGGTACCCTCATGAAGTTCTAGGAACTTCTCCCATAATTCTTTTGCAGAGTGGTAGTTGCCGATCCGGTTTACCTCTTGAGTAGGCAAGACTGTTAGGAGGTGGAACTCGGCCTTACCATTGGCAACAGATTCCGACTGCTCCTTCTTATTCCATAAGCTTTCTTCTTTTTCATCCCCGTTCGCATCTTTAGGAACTGGAAAACCATATTTTATTGATAAAAGAATATCAAAATCTGTACGAAAAAATACCTCCATTTTTTTCTTCCAGACGGTGAAATCCCCTTCGAATTTAGGTGGATGAATGTGCGCGCCGACCATCGTCTTGTTGCTTTCTCAGGCGATTAGTCCTTCAAAAGCGAACTTGGCTCTGATACCACTTGTAGGATCGGGTCGACCGGCTAGAGGGGGGTGAATAGACGGTTTATAAAAAATAAGCACTAACACTCGTCTTTAAAAAGAAATAAACTTGGTTGCAACAGAGTCGTTGCTTCCAAGGCAGTTGATGCTCAAACAGAAACTCCTTAAGGCGGAGAAGCCTTTACAGTTGTAGCACAGAGAAAGCTTAGAGAGAAAGAGAGTTTACAACTCAATGAATTTAATTTCTAAAGCAAACCTCTAAGTCTATTTATAGCCTAAGAGAATAAATCTGGATGGTTGATTGTTGATCACTTTTCTCTTGGTCGTTGATCCATGGATGTAATCTGGATGGTTGATCTTGGATGGGATTAAACTGCATCCATTAGATTTGATTAAAGGATAATGTAATATTATCCTTTAAGTTTTAATTATTTTAATTAAAACTTTATCTTCCCCCTTGCTCGAGATGATTGTTGTATCCATCTCGCTGTTATAATCTAGGTAGCAATATCGCCAATACATATTTGCCAACGCCCTTTATCCCAGTTGGTAAGTGGATTTGTGTATTTGGTGGAGGACTTGGGTTCGATTCTTCCTTGGCATCAAAACCTTGTTTTTTTTCTTTTGGGCGAATTTCTTTTATTTCTTTTGGGCGCTTGGACTAGTCTTTTTGATTCTTCGTCTTCTGGGTGATTTCCGGCCAACCGAAGTTAGGCTCACCCGAACCCGACTCTGGCCTTTCGCCCCTCGAGCGTCCTTCCTCCCAGCTTCTCGTCCCTCGGACACCGCGCATGTCCTTCTCGCTCCACCGGTGTACTCTTCCACAGCTTCCGCGTCCCTCGGATTGTACTGAGCCCGTCGGCTCACTTCCCCGCGCAATCCTTCTCGTCCGCTGCGTCTTACGCTTGACTTCCTCCGTACCTAAGTTCCTGCACACTTAGCAGAGGGATTAAAACCAACATGACCTAACCTAACTTGGTTGATCACATCAAAACCAACCGGGGCACCAACAGTGCGTTGGCTATTCATGCATTCTGCATAGCCTCAGGTGCATTGGCTATTCATGTATCGTGCATAGCCCCAGGTGCGTTGGCTATTCATGCATTCTGCATAGCCTCAGGTGCGTTGGCTACTCATGTATCGTGCATAGCCCCAGGTGCGTTGGCTATTCATGCATTCTGCATAGCCCCAGGTGCGTTGGCTACTCATTCATCTTGCATAGCCCCAGGTACGTTGGCTACTCATTCATCTTGCATAACCCCAGGTGCGTTGGCTATTCATGCATCCTGCTTAGCCCAGGAGCGTTGGCTATTCATGTATCTTGCATAGTCCTGGTGCGTTGTCTTCTCCTGCCTTGTGCATAGGGGTTTTTTTTGGTTAAACAATCATTAGTGCTAGGTTGTTCTGTCTCCTGACTACCTGATATAGCGATTGTCAGAGCACGTCGAGAGAGTGACACATGTCACTACGATCAGGTGCACTTGATGCATCTTAGCGTAGTTGTGGTTTGTTTGCATTATGACACTTGTTCGTATTTACAGTATCGGGTTATAGCATATATTTGACCCTGGAGGTGATCAGTGGATACATTGTGGTAGAACTGCCCAGGACTAGGAGAGGTCACGATGCGATTTGGGTGATCGTTGATCGATTAACCAAATCGACGCATTTCCTAGTATCCGGAGGACGGATTCACTTGACAAGTTAGCGGAGTTATATTGTCGGGAGATCGTCAGATTGCATGGAGTACCTTTAAGTATTATATCAGATAGAGATCCTCGATTCACCTCTCGTTTTTGGCAGAGCCTGCAGATAGACGGTTAGTCAGACAGAGGGCCATGGGGACGGATCTACAGGTTAGTATGGCATTGCACTCGCAGACAGACGGTTAGTCAGAGCGTACGATTCAGATATTGAAGGACCTGCTGAGATCATGTGTTCTGGATTTCGGAGGCAGCTGGGAGGGTCATTTACACTTGGTGGAGTTCGCCTACAACAACGGTTACCATTCGGCGATTCAGATGGCGTCGTATGAGGTGTTGTATGGTAGGCTATCTCGGACACCCACCCTCTGGGAGGAGGTTGGGGAGGCCCAGCTGCTAGGACCCGAGAGAGCTCAGCAAGAGGCAGGGTTAGTACGCACTATCTGACAGAGGATGTTAGAGGCCTGATGAACCCTAATGATAGGTGTCACGAATGTGGGTCTCAAATTTAGATATTTGTAAAGCTGGAAACCCTTTGTGCTAACAAGGATAAAAATATAGTAAAGGGGTCACAGGTCGTATTTTTCCTAGGGTTAGTTAAGGATGTTTGATTCGAACTCGTGTTTATGTGTCGTCAAATGTTTTGGGTTTCAAGTAAGAATTGGGTTTTGTTTGCAATCAGAAATGAAAACACAGTGAAAAGTAAAGAAACTTAACTAAGCAAACTTAGACTAGATAATGGCAACTAATGACTCAACCAATGGACAACTTTAATCAACTAATGTAAATTCGCAGAAATTGCAAACCAATCTGACATCGAATGAAATACTACACTACAAGTTGTGCTACACTTCAGGGATTAAAACTCAAAGCAAACAAATGTGAAACAAAGTGTAATCAGTGGCTGAATCTTCGATTGATACTAATGCAGAAACCAATATCCTCATTGCAGAAATGGAATCCAAACTTGATACGAACTTGATATGCAAAAGAAAAAGATTGATGTGCCGAAAACTGATATTAAATGCAGGAAATATAAACCTAAGGCAGAAATGGGATTTAAAATTCAGAAACAACTTAATGCAAACTAATGATTTCAAATGCAATGGTACTCCAAAAGTGTGTTTAACTTCAGTTGAATTAGATTCAAAACAAACAGATTTGCAAGCAAGCTGTACACCAAACTATTCTGAAATTTCTTACTTGATACAAACTTGCAAGCAATGGAAACTGATGTGCCGAAAAGAGAATTGAAACTTGCAGAAACAATGAACTGACAATTCAAAAATGGAACTAATCAATTCAGCTTGGAAAGGCAAGCTATCAGTGAAGTGATACGTAGAATTGAAGGAAGAAATTCAGCATCCGAAAACTAAGCAATTCAGACACAACTTGATGCAGAAGTGATGCGCAGGACTGCAGAACTTGAATTCAGAAATGCAACAACTAACCAAATGTAGAACAAACAAATCAAGCTGAGAGTAAATTCTCCAAGCTAATGTTCATATAGGATTTATAAGAGCTAATATTACTTGATACAAATTTCAGAAAGGATAAACTGAAACATTGCCGAAGGGAAATTGATACACAAGCAAACTGATTAGCAGAAGATAAAACTGATACGCAACAAATGGGATGCAGAACAAACAAACAAGCTGAAATCGATGCACTAATCTAAAGTTCAAAAAAGCTTTAGAAGAACTAATGTTTACTTGACACAAATTCAGAAGCTATAAGCTGAAATTGAAGAACTGAAGTTGATACGCAAACAGAGTTGATACGCAGAAACTAAAACTAATATGCAGGAATAAACTGAATTGCGAAGCAACCTTAAATCAAGTGCATTGTTCACTACACAAACAACCTAGCTAATAAGAGTGCAGAATTGAAACACTAATTAAGGCAGAAACGATTCAGAAAACTAAGCAATTCTGATACAAGTTTAAAATCTGTAGAAGAATGCAGAAATTGAATCTACTGCTCGAAATGAAAATTCACTAAGAAAACTAAGCTTCGATCCCTTCCTTAGCTCAAGATCTTCTTGCCGTCACACAAGAGTAAGCCAAGAACCCCCTAGCTAGACAGATCGCATGGAAAATCTGACTCAGTGATCGATTCCACTCAAACTCTGCTTCCGGCTGAAAAACCCATCCGATCTCCTCGATCTCGCTGTGTAGGATTGCGGTGATGGCTTACAGATGATCAGAGCAATCCAGAGAACCCTCCGAATTGCTCAAATGGATGAAAAGTGGCACAAAATCGAGATCCGATCAGTTGAAGGGCAGAGCTGATGAAACCCTCAATCAACTCTGTTCATTGGCATTTGGAGCTGGAATCTTCACGGAGCCATCTTCTCGACGATCTAGAACTCGATCCAAGGTGGAATCCAAGCGGTCGCGCGATCAAATGAAGGAAACTTGAAGAAGAAAACGAAGAACGCGAAGAATGCGGTGAAGACTGGCGAAGACGCGACGACCCTGATCGGGGGCAGATGGCAGTTTATATCTGTTAGCATTGGACGGCTCAGATTATCTAGCACTAATCCAATGGTTGAATCTCATCCGATCTGCATCAAACCTTCCAGATCTTGATCAGAGGTCAGGATCTGCCTCTTAGTAACTCGGATCTGGAACCTCTTAGTAACTCGGATCTTCTAGATTTGCAACGGATGGCTCAGATCTACTTGATCTTTGAATGGACGGTCTAGATCCTCCTGAGCTTGATCCAACGGCTGAATGATCTCTGATTTGGATGAAACCTTCAGATCTTGACCTGAGTGCTTGATTAGCCTTAACCGTAGCTCGGATTGCACCAAAAGTTCTCAGATAGCTCAGATCTAGCCGTTTTTGAATCGGACGACCCATATTAGTCGGATGCTTGATCACTCGATCCGGGTCCACTTCTGACTCAAGTTTGACCCAGCATGACCTAGGTCCATGATCCTTCCAAGCCTATAAAAATAGATTCACAATTTAGTGACAAAATATTTCCAATGTATCAAGATTTGCAATAAAGCCCAAAATAGAATAAATTCATAAAACCTAGGATAAATTCAATATTAAGCAAGTAAAATATGGGTCAAACATGGATTTTAGAATCTGAAATGATCAACAAAATAGTACTTATCAACTCCCCCACACTTAAGATTGAGCGTCTCGCGAAAACTACTAAATATGTATCCCTTAGATTCTTTCCAAACATAGTTAGAAGCAATTGAAAAGAAATTACCTAAGGTTGTCAATTCTCAAAAATCTAAGCTCTATGAATTAGTATCTCGTCCTTAAATCAACAACTTGGCATTTTCATCCTTCATGATTCGTTGAGATGAATTTAACTCACTAAACCTTTCAAGGGAATTGTTGGTGGCTCTCTTTTTGAGTTCTAAGTTCATGATGAAAGTGGAGCTCACTCAAATACACATGCTTTTTGCACTACCATAGGCTTGCATGTTATCTACTCTCCACCATTATTCATGATTCAGATCCACATCTACAAAAGTTTATTCAAAAATTAAAGGCATATGAAAAGGTAAACATGAAGTAAAAGTTTAGAAAATAAAGAAGTTGATGAAGTGGAAAACTTGGATGCCCAAGAATATTTCTAATGCACTTTGCCCTCTTTATAGTCCTCTACTGAAGTCAAAAGTGTGGTGGAGCAAGAATTTGATTCGGATGAGAAAAACTTCACTTGTTTCATGGTGCCAAAATTCCATTTGCATGCCACTTTGTTTCTTTCTTTATTTTTTCCTTGGTCAGCTGCTGAATTTCTTTGTTTGTGTTTGCAGCTCATTCTCTACTTCTGCTCTTCTTCTTTTTGTTCAATCTTTTCTTGCAATTCGGCTTCCAAACTTTTTTTTTCTGTTCTGAACTAGAGACTTCAAATGAGCTGCTTCACAGTTTTTTTTTCAAACTGTTTTCTCTCTTTTTTTCTGCTTTCAAATCTTCTTATGGAGTCAAACTTCATTTGGAACACTTCGGACCAGAGTTTCTATTAGAGAAACTTGAGACATCAAATAACAATTAGGGAATTAGATGCTCCACATATAACCTTCACTAACCAACTCTTGCAACTCACTCTTGATACACACCCTCTTCAAGTTGGCACACTTCTATCACATTCTTTTCTCTTTTTTTCTGTTTCAAGTTTAGCTCCATGGCAATTAATTTCAGACCTTGCATTTCTCTGATTTTTCAAAGCAATTACATCACAAGAACTTGCATCGAATGGAAGTGGAAGATTTAAGTGCTTCACTTGAGATCACTGCTGAATTCGACTGCACTGCAATTTCTTTTTCTGCTCGGCTCTGAAAATCCAAGCAGCTACATTTTTCTTTGTTCTGATCAGCAGTGGATGTACTCAACACTTTTTGACACATTTATATACTTAATGCCTTGATTCATAGCCTAGAAAACCCAATTTCAGCTTCATCTTGATACAAAACTGCTTTTATGGTAACACAACCTTAGTCCTTCCAAACATTCCAATCTGATTTCTCCAATTCAGCTTCAACAACAGTTCTTCAATAGATTTCCAACATTTTGCAGCTTACTTCGAATTGAGCTTGTATCATTTCCGCAGCTCCAAGTCGAACTTGTCTCAGATTCCAAGCTCTTTTTCAATTTAATGTGCTTGATACTTTGCTTGATACTCACTGTTTTATTCAGTAGTTACAATTCGATTCAATTTCTGATCTGTCCAGCTGCAATTCAGCTTCTAGCAGAGTGTTTCTGATTTTTATTAACTTCCATCATTCCAACTTCCCACATTTCTGACCAAAACATGCTTCACAGAATTTTTTTTTCACTTTGGCACAGATTTTTGCTTTTGCGTGCCATTTTTTTTCTTCATTGCGTGCCACGAAATGAAATGCATCTTTGATACAAAATAATTTCAAAACACTAGCCACTTCCCCCACACTTGATCTTTTGTCCGTCTCGGGCAAAGTAGCATCAAGAAACATCCCAAACAAACAAGTCCATGGAGAAGTATGGTTAAGAGTAGAAAATATAGGAAGGAAAATAGAATAGATTATGTACCAACTATGATTATTGCCAAAAATTGATATGGAAAGGAGAAACAAATTGATTAGCCTCTATAGATGTGATCCAATCATAGAAATATGATTTTGAAAGAACCTAAGCAAGTTCTAGAGTATAATCACATATGTGTGTCACAAAATAAGGTTAATTCTCACTAGGTACAAATAATTCATCTCAAGTCATCAATTTAGAATTCATCGCCAAGTAGTACTCAAGCATCCAAAAATTCATCCATTAGCTCAAACCTTAAGTCTTAACAACCAAATTTAATTTATTTTCAAGAGATTCTAAAATGATATGAAGACAATCTATAGGGATACATTTATTCCTATTCATTAAGAAAAAATGTCAAAAGAAATAATAAGGTATTTACAATGTCTATTTATTCATCCTATTTTACCTAAGAATTTATTATCAACAACTCACTTCAAAAAGAAAAATTTACTTCTAGAAACATGAAAATGATATATACAATGAAATGTAAGTGCAAGAAAAGTACACTCCCCTTAATTTGGGTAGATAGCGTTTTTGATGTCCAAACCATCCACCTCTAGCTCCTTTAATTCTTCAAAGTACTTTTTGAGCCGGTGGCCATTGACTTTCCAAACAAAACCATTAGATTCATCTTTAATTTCAACAACTCCATAGGGAAAAATGTTAGTTACAATAAATGGACCATCCCATCTTGACCTTAACTTACCTCTTATCAATTTGAGCCTTGATTTGTACAATAATACCTTGTCACTAATTTGGAAGTCTTTCTTCAAGATGTGCTTGTCATGGAAGTTTTTGATCTTTTCCTTGTAAATCCTTGAATTTTCAAATGCTTCTAGCCGAATCTCTTCAAGTTCTTGAAGTTGAAGTTTTCTTTCTTCTCCCCCTTTGGTAGCATCGAAATTACACGCCTTTACTGCCCAATATGCTTTGTGCTCTCTTTCCACGGGAAGATGACAAGCTTTACCATAGACCAAGCGGTAGGGAGACATGCCAATCGGTGTCTTGAATGCCATTCTATAAGCCCAAAGTGCATTATCTAACCTTTTGCTCCAATCTTGTCTATTGGGCCCAACGGTCTTTTCCAAAATTGATTTGATCTCTCTGTTAGAAATTTCAGCCTGTCCATTTGTTTGGGGATGGTAGGATGTAGAAACTTTATGTACAACCCCATACTTGCCAAGTAGAGTCTTCATGTATTTATTACAAAAATGAGATCCTTGGTCACTTATTATTGCCCTTGGAATTCCAAACTTGCAGAAAATGTGTGACCTAACAAAACTAACAACAACAGAAGAATCGTCAGTCTTGGAAGGAATTGTTAAAATACAAGCAAAGTCCTAATTTGGAGGGTGGCTGTGAAAATTTTAGAAGAGGAGGGGTCTATCTGAAAATGGCTGAATCCCTAACTTCCCTCCTAAATTTGCGGTTGATACCATCTTTCCCAATCTCTTCCTTAATTTTCCCCTAATTTCTGGCCGAAACCCCTAAAAAGTCTCGATCCCTTTGCCAAAACCGTCGAGGCCTTTCTCCTCTTTCGCGAGCCCTAGAGCAGCGATTCTTCTCCTTTCTCTGGCGGCGGATCGCGAGATCGAGGGCGGATCGAGTGTCTGCTCCTTCCCTGACCTCGCCGGAGCGAGACTTTGCCTGTCTTCTTCCTCCCCCGAGTCCTCGCTGGATTGGAGCCGTAGGTGGTTCGACACAGAATCTAGGGTTCTTGAGAGGGGGCTGCGGAAGAAAAGGGGTTGCAGATCTACTCCATAACGCTCGATTTCATCGGAGACAGAGCAGTGTCCTTGCCGGCCACCACTGAGGTAAGATCTAATTTATGAATAGGTTGCAAGTATCGGATTGGATCTGTGGGTTTGAACTCGTGTTACTGCGATCTCTATAGCCACTCGGTTGTGGGTATAGCTACTAGTATTGCTCTGTTCCTCTGTTTATGGTGATCACTAATAGTCCCCACTGTGATCAGATTCCAGGTTGCGAAGTGGGTTTCGATTTCTATTCTGATCAGTTGATGTTTCGTTGAGTATGTTCCATTGATCTCCCGTAGCATGGATGAATCAAAGGGTGATCTTGCAGTGGGTTGCCGCGAGTTTTCTTTGTGGTCGTTGTATGATTTGTTTCTGATTTTGAGAAACTGAGTATGAAAGGCGTGGTGAGTTGGTTGGGGGGAAAGGGATCTGGATGTTATTAGAATTGTTGAGCAATTGGATCAAGGTTTTTTACTTCGTGTGAGAATCTGAGCAGAACTCTAGGGTGCCGGGTTTCTACCGTGAGCAACTTGTAGCAATAGGACTGCTTGGTTGGATTATTGGATTGGGCTGTTCTTGATAAGATCAGTGGCTAGATCGAGTCGGGTTTTGGGTTAGTTTAGTCCTTTCGGGGGATTTAGCTAATTTAGATACATAGGATTTATTGGTGGCTGAGTGGTTAACTTGTTTTAGTTTAGTATCATATGATGTATATAGTTACATAATCTTATTATATGATACAGGGCACTAATTGATTTTCTGGCTATGGAGGTTATTCTGGACGAGGGATTCTCTTCGCTTACGAGCTACTACGTTGGAGGCGGGTATCTCTGACTCTTCTTTTAGAATTGTCACAGATATATATATACTTGATAGGCTTGTTTAGCAATAGAGTAATAGAGTGTGGCATGACTCTTATATTTGTTTTGCTGATATTGTTGTGCCACCACTGACATGTGATACCTATACCTTTAGGACTTAGGTTATGGTGCATTATCCACGATCCTTGCATATCATGTTGATACAGGTGGACTAGATAGTGGATACTATTTGACCAGTGTTATGCATCATCGTGCACTGTGCATCACTGTCGAGCAGGGGCCCCTTTTGGGTGAGCTAGGTCGACAGTCATACTGACCTACCCATACGGCCACTCATGGGTTAGTGGTTGACGGAGTATGGGTAGTGTGCTCTGTGCTGCTTCGCTCGTGCACTCATGGGTTAGTGAATCGGAGCGTGATAACAGGCAGATGTCCCTCCTTGAGTTGTCCAGATACCAGGAGATGAGAGGGAGAGTTCTCTCCCCCATTTATATATATGGGGTAGGGGTAACACTCAGACAGAGATGTCCTCCACAGATGGCCTTAGGCTGATGGATTACCTCGCTAGGATAGGCCATGGAGTAGGGGTGTTACACCGGCAGCATCCCGTCTACTCGATCGCTCAGGAGTAGTGATGGCAGAGTATGGACGGCAGTCACAGCCCTACGTTGGAGGGTGGCCTCCGTTCAGCTTCCTCCCGTACATAAGTGACGATGTCTGACCGACGGCAGGGGTGACCATGTCATTGCACTTTGTGTATTCGTTTATTTTGCCCTTACTTGTGCTTGTGTTTACTTGATGCTGCATTATGATTGACATGCACTTACAGGAGACCCTTATGTCTGGTCTTGGCGACTCTGCGACAGTGGTATGGTAGTTCTTATTGTTCTTATGCAGTTGTTCTTATTACTGCCCATACATGTTTATTTTGGTAATCTATTACCCTGTTGCTATTCTAGAATATCTTGTATATATATGAAGAGATATTCGCTGAGTTCTATAACTCATCCCGCAGCTCCTTGTTTTTTTTTTAGGATGATTGACTGGAGCGTGCCCGACAGCCTGTCCCAGTTCGCGTACTCGTTGAGATGTCTTCGGATTTCTTGTCTATTTCTGTTGGTAGTACTGTCTATGTTTTTCTTCCGCTGTCGTGTTGGTGTTGGGTTTTAGTCATACTATACTACTCTTGTGAGACCCTTATGCTTTGTGTTTGTCGTAAGTCGGACCGGTCCGCAGTCAGGTATGGTTACCCAGTTTTATTTCATATTCTGTCTTGATTTGAGGCCTGGGGCCATTTAAACTGCGTGAGCGTGATTTTATTTGGTGTATGTATGTGTAATTGTCCGCCGGACAGGGGAGGTGCTGTCCGATTTTCTATTGGATCAGCGGCTCCTGAGGTCTCGGGGCGTGACAATTTATTAGCTCACTTGGTACCAGGATTCAGGAACTATTGTACTTGTCCTGGAGGTTAAGGGTTCGAATCCTGGGAAAGGCAAAAACCCACTGCCAGGGGTGGGAAGACCGTAGGGTCGCCGACCTAGAGGGTTGCCTGCGGGGACCATAGAGGCGGGGCCGCTACATAAAAAGGCGTCTTTTTATTGTAACGACCCGGCCCCTTGGCCCCTTGGGCGGCCCAACTGGCGGCCCACTTGGCGACCCTCGGCCCCTTGGGCGGCCAAATATCTTATTTGACGGCCCCTTTGGCGACCCTTGGCCGTGCCGTTAGGAAGGCAAAAATCCACTGGCCAGGGGTGGGAAGTCTTAGTGAGTAACGGCACGGCCAAGGGTCGCCAAAGGGGCCGTCAAATAAGATATTTGGCCGCCCAAGGGGCCGAGGGTCGCCAAGTGGGCCGCCCAAGGGGCCAAGGGGCCGGGTCGTTACAGGAATGACCTCCACCCATTTAGAAACATAATCTACAGCAAGTAAAATGTACAAATAACCACAAGATGCAGGAAAAGGTCCCATAAAATATATTCCCCAAACATCAAAAATCTTACAGAAAAGTATAGTGTTTTGGGGCATCTCATTTCTCGCTCCTATGTTCCCAGTTCGCTGACATCTATCACAATTTTTATAAGACACATATGAATCATGAAATAGGGTGGGCCAGTACAATCCACACTCTAGCACCTTTCTAGCAGTTCTTTGGGGTCCAAAATGCCCCCCACAAGCTGATGAATGACAAAATATAAGTACAGAAGAAAACTCATGGTCTGGTACGCATCTCCTAATTATTTGATCATTACAAAACTTCCATAAATACGGGTCGTCCCACACATAGAATTTTGCATCGCTTTTATGTTTATCTTTTTGAGCTTTAGAAAAGTGTGTAGGAAAAACATGTGCTACTAAAAAATTCACTAGGTCTGCATACCAAGGTGTCTCACCATGTACTGCAAGAAGGTGCTCGTCTCTAAAATCATCGTCAATGGTGGCAGGTGATCCATCTCCTTCAATTCTGCTTAGGTGATCTGCAACTAAGTTCTCTTTGTCACTTCTGTCTCTGATCTCCATGTCAAATTCTTGGAGCAGGAGCATCCATCTGATCAGTCTAGGTTTAGCATCAGGCTTTTTCAACAAGTATTTTAGAGCTGCATGATCAGAAAAAATAATAACATGTGAGCACAATAAATAAGATCTAAAACGGTCTAAAGCAAAAACTATGGCAAAAAGCTCCTTCTCAGTGGTAGTGTAATTTGCTTGGGCGGCATCCAGGGTCTTGGAGGCATAGCATATGACATGAGGTGCTCCCTCCACCCTCTATGCTAGAACAGCTCCCACTGTAAAATTAGAGGCATCACACATTAATTCAAATGGCAAATTCCAATCAGGTGATTTAATAATAGGAGCAGAGGTAAGAGCCTCCCTGAGTCTGTGAAAAGCTTCTTTGCACTTATCATCAAAGCAAAATTCAACATCTTTCTGCAAAAGTTTTGTCAAGGGCCGAGCAATATCGCTAAAGTCTCTAATAAACCTACGGTAGAAACCTGCATGTCCAAGGAAAGCACGAACGTCCCTAGAGAAATAACACTTATTTTTGCAAGATCTACCTCTATACCTCTCCTAGAGACTATGTGTCCAAGTACAATACCATGCTTTACCATGAAATGATATTTTTCAAAATTAAGCACAAGGTTAGTCTCAATGTAACGTTGTAAAACCCTAGACAAATTTTCTAAACATGAATCAAAAGACGTGCCAAAAATTGAAAAGTCATCCATAAATACCTCTATACAATGCTCTAGCAACTCACCAAATATACTTACCATGCATCGTTGAAATGTTCCGGGTGCGTTGCAGAGTCCAAAAGGCATACGTTTGTAGGCAAAAGTGCCAAAGGGGCAAGTGAAGGTAGTCTTCTTTTGGTCCTCTGGATCTATACAAATCTGAAAGTAGCCTGAATATCCAACCAAAAAATAATAATGGGACTTCCCTGCCAGTCTTTCGAACATCTTATCAATAAAGGGTAAAGGGAAGTGATCTTTCCTTGTGACCTTGTTGAGCTTTCTGTAATCAATGCAGACTCTCCAGGAATTCTTAACTCTGGTGGGCACTAGTTCGTTGTTTCCATCTTCCACCACTGTCACCCCAGATTTCTTGGACACCACGTGTATGGGACTAACCCACTAACTATCAGAAATGGGTTAAATAATACCTGCCTGTAGAAGTCGAGTCACCTCTTTCTTTACAACGTCCAAAATGAGTGGATTAAGTCTCCTTTGTAGCTGCCTCATGGGTTTGACATTTTCTTCCAAGAATATCCTGTGCATACAGAGAGCTGGGCTGATACCTGATATATCTGATAAAGTCCACCCAATCGCCTTCTTGTAATGCCTCAGGATTTGCAATAATTTCTCTTCCTGCTCTGATTCCAAGTGTTGTGCAATAATAACGGGAAAAGTCTGCTCCTCTCCTAGGTACACATATTTCAAATGGTCTGGTAGTGGCTTAAGTTCAATCTGGCTCTGCTCAGTAGGTATGAGTGATCCTTAGGGCTCTGTGCAATCCCCTACACTACCATACCTGTGCTCTGAATCATCTGAAATCTCAATAGAAGTAGGTGATCCTTGGGGCTCTGTGCAATCCCCTACACATAGAAAATCCTCACCAGCTGGAAACGAATCTGAAATAAATTCTGAAATATCCTCTGTCTCAATAGCAAGTATTCCCTCAGCCTCCTCTACAAAAATATCTCCTCCAAAAAAATCATGTGAAACTCCCTCAACCACTGAATCTGTATCAACCAGTCCATCCAGAATGTCAATGCTCATAATAGAGTGATCTTCCCTAGGGTACTTCATGGCATCGAAAGTACTAAACTGGACTACTGTGTCCCCCACTTCCATCGAAAGTGTGTCAGCATAAACATCAATTTTTGTTCTGGCAGTCTTCAGAAAAGGCCTCCCAAGGATGAGTGGGGATCTATGTGCAAGATAGTCTTCTTCCATGTCTAGAATGTAGAAGTCTGCAGGGAAAATTAACTCTTTAACTTTTACCAAAACATCTTCAATAACTCCTGCTGAATGGGTCTGGCTTCTGTCAGCTAACTGAATTACCACTCCAGTGGACTGTAGAGGGCCAATGCCAAGCATCTGGAAGACCGATCTGGGCATTACATTGATGGAGGCTCCCAAGTCTAGCATAGCGTCATGAAACATAGTCCTCCCTATCTCACATGATACAGTAAAAACTCCAGGGTCTTCACACTTTTGAGGTATGACATGGATGAGTGCTGAAACATTTTTCCCCAAGCTGACCAACTCATTCTCCTTAAGCTTCTTCTTGTGAACACATAGATCTTTCAGAAATTTTGCATACTTAGGAATCTGTTTAATCATGGTCAGCAGGGGTACATTAATTTCTACTTTGCTAAAAAGTTTTACTAGCTCATTGTACTATTTGGCTTTCTCCTCCTCCACTTGCCTTTTGGCTTGAGTTTTCTACTGTGGAAAGGGCAAAGGAACTCCCATTTCTTTTTCTTGAACCGAAATTGGAGGGGCTGAATTTTGAGCTGCTGTCCCATTTGATGTAGCTGCTATAAGGTTGGTTTCGACTCTGATTTCTCCCTCATTTTCCACCAAAATTACAGGATTACTTGATGAAGGAGTTGAGCACGGACTAGGGGTGGAAGCAACTGATTTTGAAGTAATTTCGGGGCTGATTAGTGCTTAAAATGTAGGTGTTGCCCTGTTTTCAGAAAAATCTGCTCTTGGACCATTTCGAGTTGAAGTAACCTTCCCACTCCTCAAAGTAATAGTGCTAACATTTCCCTTTGGATTGAGAGTAGCTTGAGAAGGTAGTTGGCTTGATCCTTGAGCTTGAATTTGATTTATCCCACTAGCCAATTGTCCAATTTGCCTTTCGATGTTTTGTATAGCGCCAAAAATATTACCCTGCTATGATTGTTGAAATTGGGCTGTTGGGGCTGATAGGAGGGCTGAAATTGTTGCTGAAATGGCTGATAATTAGGCTGAAATGATGGTTGAACTTGCTGAGACTTATAGCCTTGAAAATTCTGATTTTGAAATGGGCATGGTTGTGGTGAAGATTGAAACTGAGTGGGCTGAAATCCTTGATTTTGTGGCTGAAAAGTTTGATTAAAAGGCTGAAAACCTTGCTGTGGTTGTTGGAATTGTTGCTGTAAGGTTTGATATTGTTGCTGAAAATTCAGATTACTTTGAAAACCTTGTTGATTCCCTTGAAATGGCTGCTAAAATTACTGGAATGTTGGCTGAAATGGCTGAAAATGGGGCTGGAATTGCTGATTTTGCTGCTGAGATTTCTACGGTTACTGGAAATGTTGTTGAGGCTGTTGAAATTGTTGTTGTAATGGGTTTTGTTGGTAGAAAGAATTCTCATATTTCAGATTTGGATGATCCCTCCAACCAGGGTTATAAGTAAAGGAGTATGGGTTATTTCGGGCTTGAAATTGTCCCCTAACCAACGCCGCTATTGTTTCATCTTGTTAGAGGTTGGGACATGAATCTGAATTATGTTCCTGACTAGAGCAAATACCACAAACCCTCATCACTTGACTTGATTGTGGAGGTACTGAAAAGTTGGGATTTTGACTTGCATTATTAAGAGTCATTTGCTTTATCAATGATGTGAGCTCTACCAAAGAATTCTTGATTTCTTTCTGCACATTTGATACCATCTGAACTTCATTAACTCCTCTAGTAGACAAAGCTCTACTCCCAAACTGTTGTGAGTTCTCTGCCATGTTTGAAATAAGTTCCCTAGGTTGATCTGGCGTTTTGTTAACTAGGGCTCCTCCAGCTGCAGCATCTATCATGATCCTATCCATCTGCAATAATCCTTCGTAGAAGTACTGAATGAGGAGCTGCTTGCTGATCTGGTGCTGTGGGCAACTAGAGCATAGCTTGTTAAATCTCTCCCAGTAGTCATAAAGAGTCTCTCCCACCACTTGCTGTATACCACATATGCTCTTTCTGATGATTGCAGTTCTGGAGGTTGGGAAGTATTTTTCTAAAAATGTCTTCTTCATGGAAATCCAACTAGACACGTGCCTAGTAGGTAAATAGTAGAATCAATCCTTTGCTGCTCCAGTCAGGAAAAATGGAAAAGCCCTCAGCTTGATATCTTCCTCTGAAATACCCTGAGGCTTCATGGTGGAGCAGACAACGTGAAACTCATGCAAGTGTCTGTTGGGGTCCTCCCTAGACTGTCCTTGAAATTTGGGCAACAAGTGGATGAGTCCGGATCTAAGCTCAAAATCACCAGTCAGCTCTGGATAAGCAATACTGGAGTACTGAAATGTGTCATCTGGTGCTGCAAGTTCTTTCATGGTCTTCTGGTGGTCTGCCATGATAATGCCTGAATGAGTAGGAATAGTCTGAAGAGGAGGAATATCAATAGCCTCTGAAATTATGCCTTGGTTCCTCCTTGCTCTGAAAGTTCTCTCAATTTCAGGGTCAAATTCTTCGAGATCACCACCTATTGACCTGGTCATAAAATAAACAAATCGCAGCAAAAGTGTATGGAAAAATGGAATAGATAAAGTAAATCACAAGATATAGAGATAAGCACAAAAACTGGATCAAGAAAAATATGAAATAAGCAAACAAGCTTAAGCAAACAAACTCAACTAGCGTGTTCCCCGGCAACGGTGCCAAAAATTTGATGAACCCCAATGATAGGTGTCACGAATGTGGGTCTCAAATTTAGATATTTGTAAAGCTGGAAACCCTTTGTGCTAACAAGGATAAAAATGTAGTAAAGGGGCCACAGGTCGTATTTTTCCTAGGGGCTAGTTAAGGATGTTTGATTCGAGCTTGTGTTTATGTGTCGTCAAATGTTTTGGGTTTCAAGTAAGAATTGGGTTTTGTTTGCAATCAGAAATGAAAACACAGTGAAAAGTAAAGAAACTTAACTAAGCAAACTTAGACTAGGTAATGGCAACTAATGACTCAACCAATGGACAACTTTAATCAACTAATGTAAATTCGCAGAAATTGCAAACCAATCTGACATCGAATGAAATACTACACTACAAGTTGTGCTACACTTCAAGGATTAAAACTCAAAGCAAACAAATGTGAAACAAAGTGTAATCAGTGGCTGAATCTTCGATTGATACTAATGCAGAAACCAATAACCTAATTGCAGAAATGGAATCCAAACTTGATACGAACTTGATATGCAAAAGAAAAAGATTGATGTGCCGAAAACTGATATTAAATGCAGGAAATATAAACCTCGGACTTTCATATATCGAGGCGGGTACCTCTTTTTATGCATAGTTAGATATAGTTAGCAGTAGGGATATCTGATATCTTTATCTCTGTACTTTTGCTTCGGTAGTTGTATCCGTTAGCTTTACTGCTTACTATTTCTGTATGGATTGGTGATGTACAGTTTATCTTATATCTTACGCTAGGATTTAGGTATTAGTGCATACCAGTTATCTGGACTACTGCATATCATGTAGATGACAGCAGAGATAGATAGTGGATGATGCATGGGATAGTGACATGCATCATTGTTGCACGTAGCATATGGGACGGCCTTTGACTCCCTAGAGGGTGAGATGGGTCGTCGGATTTGCTACTCGTGTAGGGGCATATGTAGGCGACCTTTGACTCTCCTAGTGGTTGAGATGGGCCGTCAGACCTGCCACATGACCTGTCTTGTAGTTCCGGTGGCGTACCCGCGGCACTGCAGCAGGTCCCATATTCTGTCTGGAGATAGTTGGGGATGAGGGAGCGTACTTTTCCCTAGGACGGGGTACGTTCCGGTTTGAGACCCTGCTCGTTCGGTATCGCGTGGTTTGCGACAGAGATCGTCTGAGTGGAGGGAGGACCTGGTCAGAGCCCTACCGACTCGGTTTCGTGTGATGCACGACGGTGGCCGACTGGCGTCAGGGATGACACATGTTGCATCATGAGTATGCTCTGCATCTCTGCACTTGGTTGTGTTTGCTGCACTTGATTGCTGTACTTGGTTGACATGCATACTATTGGGTTTGGATCGACGCAAGTAGGTATGTACTTCCTTTATTTCTTATGGTTCAGTTCTGCATTTTCTTCTTACTGCATTTATCTTTATTATTGCGGTAGATGGTGACTTACTGCTAGTATAGCTTCCTGTGCATATTAGACTGTATTCGTTGAGTTCTTTGGACTCACCCCGTTAGCCCTGTTTTTCTCCTTTCAGGATGATCGTCTGGATTTGCCCAGCAGCATGTCCCAATTCATGTGTCTCCGAGACGATTTCCGTCGTTGTCTTGTATTTTGGTTGTGGTACATGTTGGTACCCTTTCCTTTATTCGGTTTGTTCTTTTCTTTTTCGCTGTTGTATGATGTGCTCTGTCGTGTCGTCCATTTTACGGCAGTATAGTTGTACTTTTGTGTGACATGGAGGTCTTGATTCCGTTTTGGTTTTGTAGTAAGTCGTACCGGTACGCAGCTTTATCGTCGTTTCCGTTTTTCTCTTTATACAGTCGTTTGTTCCAGCTCTATAGGCTGCAGTACAGGCAGACTAAGGTAGTCGTGGTGGTTAGGTTTTTGGATTGTCCGCCGGGACGAGGGAGTAGCTGTCCGGTCGATATCGGACGAGCGGCTCCTCGGGGCGTGACATAGTGGGTTACCAAATGAGTAGCACTGTTCAAATTTGTGTGACCTGGTATTGTGATTCTTGGAATTTCATTTGCTCTTGCTTTTGCCCGATGTGGTCTCTTCCCTTTAGATTGAATGGACTTTCAAATCTTTGTTTGCGAAGATTGGTGGGCGATGTGTGAGTTGCCCTTTCAAGATACTCAAAGCCCTAATATACCAATGTCAAATTCCCTAATATGCACGACGGGCCTAGTGGTGTCTGCGGTTTGAGATTGCACATGACAGATCCTCGCATGCATTGTGTTAACTGGGAAGCATTTTGCTGATTGTGATCTGATTTTTGGCATTTCTTCTTTAAAGACAACCCTTGTGACAATTTGGCAGTTACATTTTATGATATCTATTGTTAAACCTGGATTTGCTGTATCTTTTTTGTTACCACTTGATTACTATCTAAACCTTTTTTTGGCTTCTAGAGCTGTTTTATTGGATTCATAACCATGTAAATGAATTGATTGAGGATTTGCTAACTGAGAGGCACCAACATTGTTTTCTCCATTTGTATGTTTTGCTTTGGGGTTTTAAGTGATTGTTGATGTGATGAGTTTACAAACAGTTTGGTGGCCGTGGTTCTATTAAGTAACACTGTTAATTGGGTTCTTAATGTCGATTGCACTTGGGAAAAAACTAGTACACACAATTCCTATATCCAATATGATTCTCACAGTCCTTTATGAACCTCTACCGTAGTCTTCTCTAGATATCTACCATTGGTTCGTTAGCTTCAAAATTCTCTATTGACCTATTTGACTACCAATTAAGTATTAATAAATACATGAATTATGCCCACAAACATGTGGATTACCATTTACCACAGTTACCATGTCCATTGGCCACAATTAGACCTATCAACATAAATTATCCTCCATTGCCTATTTTTATTGGGCTTCTTCATAGGTGATGTTTCTATGATAAAATCTTCTAAACCTCAACCCTTGCTATTTTGAAGATGAATAATTCAGCTCAATACTTTTTGTAGAATGAATTACATCATAAATCAATTACATAGCTCCATGCTGCTCTATCAAAAATTACGTTTAAAGTACTATCTAAAATAAATTAAAAATTAGGTGTGGTGTAGTGATAAAACATTCAGAGGATTAGGTTTCAAATTATCAGACGATTAGGTTTCAAATTTATTCGGTAGACGAACCAAAAGAAATAATTGTCTATCTTAAGATTAGCTAGTCTGATAGATTTGGACATTTGGATTATCAAAAATAATAAAATAAATTAAAAATTGTGCAACTTGTATCCTTAGCCAAGTTACACTAACTACAACAAACTATTCAATGTATATTTTTTCCTTTTTTGTCAAGTGTTAATTCACGTACTATTTCAACTAGCCTAGTTAGGAATTTACTGAAAGAGACTACTACTTGCTGAAAGAAACTAATTGTTGTAAATTGGAGAATTGAAGTTTTCAAGCTTAAATGACAAACATCATGGATTGGCTATGGTTGCATGAGGAATTTCAAGCTCGTGGACATTTATCATGCTTTAAAAAAAAATAAAAATCAAAGACGTGAATTTGATATTGGGTTACATTTTGTAATATTGAATTTATCTTTGAGTTAAACTTTATTACTGTATGATATAGACTCGGTACATAACCCCAGAGCTAGTTTATATTTTAGGTAAAAATTAAAAGGCATCCTAACTTTAAAAAAATAAATAAATAAATCAAGTAACAGATGAACCTAGAACGATCGGTTCGATCTCACGAAAATTTCCTATCAGCTGTCAGTGTAAATTGGAAAGCATTCGCAGCGGGCCGTCTAAAAGTCCAACGTCCCAGAGCTCGCATCTGATTTGGAGAAAAAATTCCTATAAAATACATTATAGTTGAAGATCAAATTATGAATATTTAAATGATAATTAATCGTCTTGTCACTGTACCATAACTCGAGGATAACATCCTAACTTTAATGAATCGGAATCGACAAATGGATGCCTCTTATATAAAAATCATCAAATGGGTGCTCTACCGAATACGAACTATTCAAAATACTCTTAAGTTGCTTGGTTGGTTTATCCAAAATACCCTTAAGTTGCTTGGTCGGTTTAAATTCTTTATTTCTGAATGATATTTTAGGATTTAAATTTGAACTAAAAACATGCTGCATATTGTAATAGTTATTTGCTGATTGCTACACAATGGCTCATCTTTATGGCTCATCTTGGATTTGCTATTACTACATATTGTAATAGCTATTTGCTAATTGCTACACAATAGATCATATATATTTAGATACTATTAATTCCACATTTAGTGGGTCCTATGGAGTCTACTTTATTTGTTTTAGCATTTAAATTACTATTTTATTTAGATCTTCACTCCTAATTGATCAAAATTAATATAAGGTAATAATATCATTTAGTAGCTAGCACGTAGCTGTTACATCTTATAACAACTAAATCTTATCATGATTCAGAACTGACACTTTAATAGTTTGGAATCATCGATTTGACGATTCGTGAGGATTGACCCTTAACTATCTAAGACGATTATGGTTCACGATTCGAAACCGTTGGTTCGCGATTTGTGCACAGTTAGCTAAAGTTCACCACGATTCAAAATTATAATATTATTTTTTAAAAAAATAATTTTATAAAATTATTTGTCGGATTCGATTGTTCTTGGACTTATTAAAAATTATAATATAGTAAAAAAATAGTAATTAGTTATTAAATAATTAATTAATATATAAAATTATTTAGAGATAAATGATTATAAATTAATTTAAAAAACAAAGAAACGGTTTTTGATTAATAATATAATAAAAGAATTAGTTATTAAATAATTAATTAATAAAGAAAATAATTAATAATTGTAGTTTGGTTGGTTAAGATGTTAAATTTTGAATCGAAGTTCTATGGTTTGAATTTCAGTATAATCTCTTTAATTTTTAACACAGAAATTAGAAAAAATGGTCTGCTGGTTCAGTCAAGCCTGGAACCGAAACCAGCCTGATATCCCATTGGGTCGGTTTAGCTTAGCTAACTAGGTGCCCGTTGACTCGGTTACAGTCTCGGGCCAGACTCGACCCGTGGTCGGGTTTAGTAACAACTACTTACTAGCTACTACAAAATGGATTATATTCAAAGTGTTAATTTTAAATTTAGTAGGTCCTAGACAGTCCACTTTATTAGCATAGTTTAGGTCCTCAATAATAAATTAGAGATCTAAAATTCGAAACTTAATTATGACGTATTATCGAAAATTTTTCATCTTAATAGATAGTAGACTTGAGAATGTTGGTTATTAGAATGGATTTCCTTGTATATTTTTTCGATTTACATTAACGGTCGATGAAAAACTTCTATGGGCCAGATCGGTCATTCAAAATTCAACGTTACCTGACCTAATTAATTTTTTTTTTACGGAGTCCACTTTATTTGATTTAGTGTTTGAATACTTGTAAATTCTTGTGTGTGTTTTGTTTGCTACTTATATTATTGGTTTGCTAACATTGTGGTTAAGTCTTTGCATTTGCAAAAACAATCGAAGAATTGTCTCATTCTTCTCCTCAGTTTGTCTTTAGATGGCGTTCAAAAAAGTTTAGCATCTCACATCTCATTTTTTTTGTCTACCATTTTAAAAAAAATTATGGCAAAATAAATACTCTTTTGGCCATGCTTTCTCTTATGATTTATGAAGTTCATAGACATGCTCCACTTCCTGGTAATTTTGTAGACTTCCACTTTGTTAGACGGCCTAAGTTTGGAACTCAATTTTCTTGAATAAATCCAACCATCAACAACTTCTCTATTTAACCTTCTGCATCCATGCACCTAGCATTCCTTGACGATCTTGTGAGGCTGTTAATGGTTGCAATGATGCTACTAATCTGGAACAAACGAAGTTCAACAATTGCATGAGAAAGCTATCCCTAGCATATCGTACACGGATCTTGCAAAAAACATTGCTTTTTACAAGAACAATAAACTCTTTAGTGATTTGCATCTTAGTCGTGTACTAGTTTGAGATAGAGTAAGCATGGTGGAATGATAAGAATAATAAACACAGATAGAAAAACACTAACAAAAGACTCTTGGTCCTACTTCATAGCCTGACAATCCATTAGGTGGATCAAACTTACAATTCCTTTTAGAAAGGTAGAGAAATATCCTAGAATAGTA
Organism: Boesenbergia rotunda; assembly: GCA_024364735.1. NCBI lineage: Eukaryota > Viridiplantae > Streptophyta > Magnoliopsida > Zingiberales > Zingiberaceae > Boesenbergia > Boesenbergia rotunda. The sequence continues at coordinate 202,161 of JAGFNQ010002473.1, read as the reverse complement.
TTACTTCTTTAGAAAAGATACACAAAAAATATGTGAGATAAAGAAGTTTTAACAAAGCCTTCTAGAAGATGTTAGTCGCATTTATCTCAATTTAGATGCAACACAATATAACTATGATGTTTGTCATGAATGATGGGAATAAATAGATGAACCTCACACAACCATCCAAGGGCTACATTTTAAATTACTTCAATCAATTGAATGCCTTTAGTTGACTACAATCCAAAATAAGAAGTCATTACAAACAATTATTTATTAGTCGCCACTAGTTCAGTCGACTCAAAGTGACTCCAGCCAACTCAAATCCTATTCAGTTCCATTTTCAATCAACCGAAGCTCAACAAAAAACATTTTATTTTCGAGTAGGGAGTATTTAATAGATTTGACTCATTGGTCAACTACGAACACTTTTAGTAACTTAACTACGTGAAGATCTCAATTTCACTTGATTAGACATTTGCATGCCTAATTTAAGCTTTAAGACCGATCTCAATCATTGACTACAACCACAAAGCCTTGTTCCTAAGCGAAAGGCTTTCTTCAAGCCACATTTACAAACATCATCCCTCGAATGATGTTGCCTCAAACACACAAATCCAAAATATATTCACAATAAGTCTCGTAGTTATACCGTCTTTAGATCTTTACCAATTTGTCCAATACTCCATCTGTTCAAGATTCATGCCCAAAAGTTGTCCCTAGATCTTCCACATGTGCCCAAATGTCGTACATTCAAGTAGTCCTTTGCTTGCACAAAAGTCTCATCTAGACTTTTCCCCCCAAAAGTCTCGCTTCTAGAACTTCACCATCTTTTCAAGTGTTTCGCCTCTAAGACTTATGGTACATTGGATGTCCCATACTATCTTTCACTGATATCAACTAAACTCTGTAAATCTGCTAATTTGCTAAGTTTATGTAAAATCAACGCACACATTACACACAAGCTAATTTAATTTAAATCCTTCCTCACACATCAAAATATCTTAGTTGAACTCGACCATTTTAAGGTTGATTGCACCATCACATGCTTTGATGAATTTAGACTGACTTCATATGTATCCATGATTGACATCTTAAGTCTCCATGGGATGGACTAATGGTTAGTGCGTGGGTGTTGCCACCAAAAGATCTGAGGGTCAAATCCTGGTAAAGTCAGTATGCCCATCCTCCCCACGCGCTCATAGCATCCGGGCTAGTAGTCTTCGTGATTTATCTCCTCCGTGTTGGCCCTGGGACGGGTTGGCGGAGACGCTGAGGACGAGCGATTCGTCTTTTGCCACCATGATTAGCATCTTAACTCCACTTGGAAAGCTAAGAGGAATCTTATCTATGCTTATCCCCTTATGCTCCTATCGAAAGCTTCTTCCCTCTTTCCTTGATTCCCTCTCATTCCAAAACAATTTTTCTTTCGGCAATTTATCAAACGGCGTACGTAACAATACGAAATTACCAAAGGGCGTCCCATGGTTTCTATTTTACCAAAGGGCGCAGCCCTTTAAGTGAACTTCCTATTCTACCCTTGGCGCCACAATACACCTTTTCCATTACCATTTTCGAGACATCCGAACCACTTTTGCAGTAAAATAAAAATATGTGGTTCGGATGGCAAGGTCATTCTATCTCTCACCGCGAAAACGTAAATGGTATTGTTGAAGGAGGACATTGTGCGTGCCCTAGTTGTGCTTTAGTCGTTTGCTACTCCCTCGATTCCCTCCGCCCAACCAAAACCTAGGCTCCTATACAGGAAAGTGATAGTGTGTGATCCTGAGGCTGCTTGAAGTGTTAACGTTGAAGTTGATACTGCTCGGCACTATCAAAGTAGGATTTAGGGTTTCTGCAGGTTTGATTTGCATAATAATGGCAGGTAAAAGGTCTGTGGGTGGTTCCTCATCGTCTTCTTCATTGGCATTAATCACCAAGGTATGTGATATTGTTTATACTTAATTTTGCTGAATAAACACTGCTTGTAATATTGTTTAAACTTATTTTTGCTGAATAAACACTGCTTGTGATATTGTTTATACTTATTTTTGCTGAATAAATTTGTAATGTATAAAAACTGTAGGGTTCAGATGAGTTTGGGAAAAAATTACATTGGTGCAGTGTTTTAGGCCATTTTAAACATTTTGTTGAAGCATTTGAAATTTTAAAAGATCAACACATTGCGAAGATCAAAGAGTCGCCCTTCAGTATTTTCTTGGACATTCAAGAATTGCAGCATATCCGGGGAATTTTGGTAAATATATTTGAAAGTTGGGATTCAACCTCGCAAGTTTTTAAATTCTCAGGTAATAGTTTTAATTATGAATTATAAACAGTATCTATAGTAAGATAAAACTTGGATATAGTTGACCTTAAATGATTGATATTTGATCAATTTAAATGAGTGAATTTAAGGTGAAATTCACTTCAGGTCGGTAGGCCTGAAATGAAATAATTTCAGGCCTACCGAGGGCCTGAAGTGAATTTACTTCAGGCCCTAGGTAGGCCTGAAAAATTCATTTCAGGCCCAACGTGGGCCTGAATGATTCATTTCAGGCCCAACGTGGGCCTGAAGTAAATTCATTTCAGGCCCAACGTGGGCCTGAAATGAATCATTTCAGGCCCACGTTTTCATTTCAGGCCCACGTGGGCCTGAAATGATTCATTTCAGGCCCAACGAGAAATAAATTGAATCCTATATTGTTGATGATAACTAAAGATTTTAATTGTTTCAGGTGTACCGGTTGCGTTCACCAGACGAGATGTTGCTTTGGTACTGGGTATAGTGGACCGTGGAGTTTCGATCCCTATTAATTCAACTGAAGCATCGGGTGACCTCTATCGTACTTACTTCTCAAAAGAAAAACAACCTACTAGAACAAGAATTGAGGACTTACTTAAACATTATTCTAAAAGTGTTGAATCAGAGGATGATGTGTTATTAGTTTGTAAATTTTATATTTTGTATATATTTGTTTGTGTTTTATTTTCGTCTAGTACATATAAGGTCCCTCTAGGGCTTGTAGATATAGTAGATGATTATGACAATCTTGGTAGATTCAACTGGGTGGAAGCTATCCATAAATTTTTGTCTCCCCAATTACCTAAGATTGGGGAATTATTTTCATCAAGTCAAGGAAACCAGAGGACCACAAACCTCCCTTATGTAAAGGGATTTGCTGGGCTTTTGGCAGTGAGTAGAATTTACCTAAATTATATTTTATAATATTTTGCTGTTATTAATGTAATTGGCTGGAAAACTTTGTGTAGGCATGGTTTTTGGAGCATGTACCCATTCAAAAACCATACAATGTTGAAGGACCCCGAATAAATAAGTGGAGGAATATTCCTTCGCATATTAGTAGGGTAAGGGACCTTGTCAACCAAATCAGCTCCGAAGAGGTAATTATTGTAAACTGTGATCTATGTTAGTTTATCTATGTTAGTTTGATATAGAAGCAGTAAAATTTGTGTACTTGGTAATTGACAGGTGATTGTTGAAATAATTCCTAACCTACATGAAAACACATTGTTTGAGAACCTTGAGATTGGGGATGACATTCCACAGCCAATAGCGACATCACAAGGACATGACACAGAAGATGTAAGGCCATGTGGTGAATGCATTCTTAAAGACACCCTAATCAAGGAGCTAACAGAGGAGAATATATGTTTGAATGAAAGGGTTAAGGAATTACTTTCAATTATTGAAAAAAAGGGCATGGAGGCTCAAGAAAGCTATCCTGTAGTCAGTCCTCTTTCTGATCCAGTATCTTGTAGAACAAGGAGAGGACGTGACCGAACTCGGTATGATTACAGGGATACTCCAATTGAGAGTCCAGTATGGCACCAACTATTACATAAGGGGAAGCGGAGAAAGGAACAAATATCAAATGTCATGGACAAGGGAAAAAGGAAACTTAGTGAGGAGGATATGGATGAAGCAAGAGAAACCATTACTGTAATGGAAGTCATGTCTGAAGAAGATATAGAGGAGGAGAAAAGAAGGACCTTCGAACTATACAAAATGAGGCTTCAAGGCATTGATGTATGTGACTTATTTTCATATTAATTACGTCAAATTTATTGAATTTGGTCATTAATTAGTTTGGTGTAAATTGTATCGATGTAGTTTGTGAAGAAGCATTTTATGAAGTCGAAGAAGAAAAATCAAGATAAAGAAGTGGCCTACGTGATAAATAAATTGGAGAACCTAAAGTAAGTTATGAAACATAGTTTAGTTAATATATTTGGGGCTTTAATATATAATCTTATCAATTAACTTGACAGGTTGGATAATGAATTTATCTGGGAGGATGCACCCTTTGCTTTGAAATTGCATTCATTCTTACAAATCCTCAATGGAGAGGTTTTTACAAAAGGCGAGGTCATTGATGCCTTTTGTAAAATGTTATTTAGGGGAGCATCCACATCTGGTAGGCCATACCACAAGTCAATATATTGTTCAACCTTCTTCACAGTAAGTGATGTAAATTAGTAAGAATTAATAGATTGTAGAAGACCTAGTATTATGATGTGGTTATTAATAATTTTGATTTTGCAACTATTTAGGCTTCAATAAGATCGTCAAGAAAGTTTTCCATGCAACAAGTGATGAAGACGGATATGATAGAACAAGGGTTTAGATATATTTTAATACCTTTGTGCAGTGATAATACACACTTTCACTTGTTGGCGGTGGATACAGAAGCAATGACTTTCATTCATTTAAATTCTCTTGCTAGTGGCCATAAATATAAGCATGATTTTGACTCAGCGGTGAGCTACCTACCTTTATTCATATATATGTTCATCATTTGATAAAAAATGTCATTGAAATTCATGATATATTTGACAGGTAAAAGAACTTAAACAATATACTCGCGAGGAACTTACGGCTATTCATCCATATCTACAAAGTCATCATCCCTTGGACAAATGGCCTTCCGTTAGACAAAAATGTCCCCAACAAGAACATAGGTCAGTAAGTGAGGAAGAGTTTGAAAATTTTAAAATGATCAAAGTATTTTATTACCCAACTTATTAAAATCTGAAATACTATTTGTTATTTTCAGCGTGGATTGTGCCTTCTTTGTTATGCAATACGTCCGATGTCTCCTATACGATGAGAAGATGGATTTCAAACAAGGAGATATGACGAAAATGAGATTTGATCTGACAGTAAATATTATGGGAGACATGTATTGTAAAACATGAGAGTGTCAATCTCTTGAAGTAATGTTGTAAAAAAACATCCTTTGCTGGTGATTCGGCTCCATTTGTATAGAAATTGTGTAATTTGTATGAATATAATTTATTGTCCAGAAAAACAAAACAATTGTGTGATGTTGATTCACATCGAGTTGCTGCAATGTAGTGTACCAACTGATACGGTAAGAAAACAACTCATAATGATTTGGACAAAGTTTGCACACCAGAAATAACATCTCTTTGGTTAACTCTAACTACTGACATATATCCAAGTACTGATCTAGGTCCATAAGTGGGTTTCTGATACATAATTTGAAAACATGACTTTATCGTCTCGAAGGAATTGAAAATTGGTATGCATTCTGTATTGAATTAGTAAGATGGATTATCTCTACCATAAATTTAAAATACTTGTTTCAAATTGTAAATTTTGATAATTAAATAAAATTAAAGGATTTGGTCACAACTTATAGATAAATATAGAATATTAATCTATAAATCATGATTTTATTTAATGGCCAAGGTGAGCATCAAATTTACTTTTCAGGAATACGGTGGGCCTGAAATAAAATGAATTCAGGCCCACGGTGGGCCTGAAATAAATCATTTCAGGCCCACCTTGGGCCTGAAATAAAAACACTTCAGGCCCAAGGAGGGCCTGAAATAAAACCTTTCAGGCCCAGGGTGGGCCTGAATAGATCCATTTCAGGCCCAGGGTGGGCCTGAAATAAATCAATTCAGGCCCACGGCGGGCCTGAAATAAAAACACTTCAGGCCCACGGCGGGCCTGAAATAAAAACACTTCAGGCCCAAGGAGGGCCTGAAATAAAACCTTTCAGGCCGAAGTTGGGCCTGAATAGATCCATTTCAGGCCCAGGGTGGGCCTGAAATCAAGTCATTTCAGGGTCTCTGTTAAACATTAAATACTTCTGATTTAAGTTGGTGGATAATAAATTTGTAGTTGTATAGGTGTAAGACGTTTTTAGAAGATAACTGATAAATATTGGTACTTAGTGTGCACATAAAAATCCACTGATCTAGCCTTGGTGATACAGCAAGATCAGAGGGATTGGGCACCCAAAATCTCATCTCCTATCTCACCCTAACTACTGATCTAGGTTTTTCAGAATTCCAGATATGGGAGGTCCATTAGTGAGTTTTGCTCAAAACTCACTGATAGACCTAAATCACTGATCTAGCCTTGGTGATACAGCAAGATCAGAGGGTTGGGCACCCCAAAATCTCATCTCCTATCTCAACCCTAACTACTGATCTAGGTTTTTTCCAGAATTCCAGATATGGGAGGTCCATCAGTGAGTTTTTGCTCAAAACTCACTGATAGACCTAAATCACTGATCTAGCCTTGGTGATACAGCAAGATCAGAGGGTTGGGCACCCAAAATCTCATCTCCTATCTCAACCCTAACTACTGATCTAGGTTTTTCAGAATTCCAGATATGGGAGGTCCATCAGTGAGTTTTGCCTCAAAACTCACTGATACACCTAAATCATTGATCTAGCCTTGCCTGATACAGCAAGATCAGAGGGTTGGGCACCCAAAATCTCATCTCCTATCTCAACCCCTAACTACTGATCTAGGTTTTTCAGAATTCCAGATATGGGGGGTCCATCAGTGAGTTTTGCTCCTCAAAAACTCACTGGAATACATCACCCTAAACTCACTGATGTCTAGACCTTGGTGATAACAGCAAATCAGAGGGTTGGGCACCCAAAATCTCATCTCCTATCTCAACCCTAACTACTGATCTAGGTTTTTCAGAATTCCAGATATGGGAGGTCCATCAGTGAGTTTTGCTCAAAACTCACTGATAGACCTAAATA